>BLSH010465673.1:275689-317705 GCA_018402905.1 Glandirana rugosa
CGACGTGGCTATGGTGAAACCATCGGTGGCTATGTCTAATGGCGATGGATAAAAAACCAGTACACTGGTAAAAAATTTCCCTTACTTCTAAAGACAATCAAAAGAAATACCAAGGGGGCTGTGTAATGTAAAGGGGCCCAGAGGTGCAGGGGGCTGTGTAATGTTAAGGGGCCCAGAGGTGCAGGGGGTTGTGCAATGTTAAGGGGCTCAGAGGAGCAGGGGGCTGTGTAATGTTAAGGGGTCCAGAGGAGCAGGGGACTCTTCTTGCTCCTCCTCATGCCTAAACTACAGAACTGTATTGCTCTTGGTTGGTTGTGAACTTGTTGTGATATTTACATGTCATTGACATTTTAATTTAACATGTTCTGTGCAATTTGAGTTTTCAGAACTTTTTGACAAGCAAATAAAAGCATTTTATTTGTTTCATAAGTCTTTCGGAGTTCCAACTCTTCATTCCATAAAGAAAACTAACAGAAATCTTCATTCCCTTTAAAAAATGGTCACATGACCAAAAAATAGGTAGCGGTAATCTGTATCGGTGGCTACCAAAGTGGTATCGGTGCAGCCCTAGTTCTAAGTAATTTTATAGCAAAAACACCAAACTCCAAAAAGAGGCTCAATCTGGAAGTGATTAATTAGCCTCAGAATCTGTGTAATTCATATGTGTTCGGGTTTAAAGGGATGAGGTGGCAGCCCTAATGTCATTGTGCCTGTTCAGGCTTAGGAGCCCCCCACAGTATTTGTAGCTTTTTGGGGGAGACTAGAGCTCCTCTTTAATGTACCCCATGTGTATTTGTTTCAGACCTGTGCAATAATACAGCACAAAACAACTTTGCCTCTGTGCTGGAACTTCCTGTAATAAAGACCGCTCACTGCTGCTCTCTCTCCTTGTGTAGGGAGGCTGGTCTTGTCTCCGCCCCTCCTGTAGTTTTCTGTAGGCAGCCTATAGTGGATGGAGCCTGCTGGGCCCCTCCCACAGCTCTGCTCTCTGCACCGATTATGTACAGCACAGTGATGATGTCACTGCTACGTTTACAGGGTAAGAAGAATTGGCTTCACAAAGACATGTGGTGCACACACAGTGGGTTTATATCATTTGTGGCTATTGAGGAATATATTCAAGTGAAAGTGTTTGTGCCCAGAGTTCAGCTTCACCACAAGGGGTAGTGGTAAAGGTCTCATTTAGAATTATTCATGTACCCCCATATATGCGTTTTTTTGCGGTGGGTATGGCCTGGTGTTCACAATTAGCTGCGGCTGCTCAAGCTGTACAAATCAATGACAGACTGGTAGAAAACCCAGCTGTCTGCATGTAATTGCACATGGAGTGACTGCCTGCAGGTAGGAACATAGGAGTGTCTATGGAGGAAAACAAGTCCACGTACAGAGCCATTAATCTATCTATAATCACTTCTTGAACAATTGCTCATGTGGGCAGCTGTAGAACCTGTCCTTGACTAATACAGCCTAACCTAAGGGCTCTTTCACACAAAAAGACCCCACCTGGGCAGCGGGGGGATTTGTCCACGGATCCCCGATGAGCAGGTGGATGACAGGTCTGTGTCTGTTCTGCTTATGCAAAGTGGACATGGACACAGCCTGTTTTCCTCTATGTGGCGGCCGGATGTAAATGGACCACCTAACATTCGACTGTCATCAGCACCAATCCGCCACACGGATGGGAAACAAATCCCCCATCTGTCTATTTTTAGAGGTTAGGGAGTAGTTATGTGTAAACGGACACATGTTTGTTTACATCGGCTTCTCCATAGAGGCCAATGGATGATACGATTGGGTCCACCTGAAAATCTGATGGGCAGACCCAATCAGTCCACCTGTGTGAAAGGGGCATTGCGGTCCACAGCTAATCAGAAACACCGATCTGCACTGTGTATGGCTAGGAACTGCCAAGTGTATGAGCCCTCACATAGGGTTGCCACCTCATCCCTTTAAACCCAAACACATATGAATTACACGGGTTCTGAGGCTAATTTAATGCAGATAAGGCACCGAGTTTAATTACCACCTTAATCAGCCATAGAACCTGGGTAATTAATATGTGTTTGGGTTTAAAGGGATGAGGTGGTAACCCTAGCCTCACACTAGGTTCATACCAGTGTTACCGCATGCCACGTTTGCGCTGGCATACACATCCCTTAGTTATGTCTAACTAAAGGCAAAACTTTGGAGGGATTTCTTTTCATTTCCTGTTTGGCTATGAGACAGGAAGTGAAGGGAAATCTCCCCAATAGGACACAGATGGCGAAAACAAAAATTGACAGGGATTATAACCCTCCCTTACTTTATCCAAAACGAAAAAAAAAAAAAAAAAAAAGACCCTGTAATCTATTTTTCTTCTTAGGCTGGATTCACACCTGTCCGGTGCGAATTCCAGCCTGTCTGCTGCCGAGAAGGGGCAGAGCCGCCGTTCGGCGGCTCCTGTCCGTTCTCGCAGCGCAGCAGCTGCGGGGGGAGGGAGGGGCTGTGAGCAGGGAAAATATCCCCGATCCCCGTTAAGTGCGGAGTGCATCTCCATGTTAGATGCGCTCCCATTGGACACAATGGGCTGGGAATTCACACCGCATTGCACAGAAAACTCACATGTTTTCTGTGCAATGCGGAGTGCGAATGCACCGCATAGATGTGAACTTCAATGTGTTTTCAAGTGTCCTGCGAACTGGATGAGGTTTAAGCCGCATCCAATTCTCATAGGTGTGAACCCAGCCTGAGTGTATTTTTCTGCCTCCTTGTAACATCCTCTTGCCCCAAACCTTTTCTTTTTCCCCCTCACTTCAGTTTGTTTGCAAGAAGCAGTTCACATTAGTTGTGTTTATGCTCTATGCACACTACACATCCCATACTGCATAGTCCATCTCATAAAATAAGGTATATAGCAGCGGATTTTTTACAAAACACATACACTGGGGCAAATCATTTACTATAACAGAGGGGATTGTAGCACCAACACTAAGTGGCTTAACAACCACTTTAACCACTTCAATACCAAGCACTTACCCCCCTTCCCGCCCAGACCAATTTTTAGCTTTCATTCCTGTTGCATTCTGAATAATTGCGCGGTCATGCGACGTTGTACCCAAACAAAATTTTTATCATTTTTTTCCCACAAATAGAGCTTTCTTCTGGTGGTATTTGATCACCTCTGGGATTTTATTTTTTGCGCTACAAATAAAAAAAAAGACTGAAAAATGTGAAAAAAAAAAAGTTTTTCTTTGTTTCTGTTGCAAAACTTTGTAAATAAGTATGTTTTCTCCTTCACTGATGGGAACTGATGAGGCTACACTGACGGGCACTGATGAGGCAATACTGATTATCACTGATGAGGTGGCACTGATGATGAGGCACTGATATGCAGCAGTGATGGGCACTCTTAGGTGGCACTGATGGGCACTCATAGGCGGCACTGTTAGATGGCACTGGCGGGCATCACAGATGGGCAATGAGTGCCATCCGTATTGTCAGTTGTTTGCCATACATGGTGGTCCTGGGTGGGCTTCCCTGGTGGTCCCGGGTAGACACCCCTGGTGGTCCCTGGGTGGGCTCCCTAGTGGTCCTGGTGGCGATCCTAGGGGGGGGGGCTGCACTGATAAACAATCAGCGCAGACCACCCCTGTCAGGAGAGCCGCTGGCTCTTCCTATTTACACTGTGATCAGCTGTGATTCGTCACAGCTGATCACGTGGTAAAGATAATCTGACAGAAGCTCTTTACCACGATTGGAGATGCGGTGTGTCAAATTGACACACCACGCCACCGATCGCTGCCGATATATATATACACACACACAGTATCTCACAAAAATGAGTACACCCCTCACATTTCTGTAAATATTTTATTATATCTTTTCATGTGACAACACTGAAGAAATGACACTTTGCTACAATGTAAAGTAGTGAGTGTACAGCTTGTATAACAGTGTAAATTTGCTGTCCCCTCAAAATAACTCAACACACAGCCATTAATGTCTAAACCGCTGGCAACAAAAGTGAGTAGAAAGAAGGGATGGCCGCACATCAACCGGGAATCTAACATCCTTTATTTTAGCTTTCCATAAAAAGACATCACGGGAACAGTATGCAAACAGTGGATATGTTTCATGCACCTCACATGCACTTAAAGAAGAACTATGGTCAAAATGAAAAAATAAATATGTGAAAATGTTCAAATTGGGCCAATTAGCCATTTCCCTTCCCAATGTCATGTGACACGTTAGTGTTACAAGTTCTCAGGTGTGAATGGGGAGCAGGTGTGTTAAATTTGGTGTTATCGCTTTCACACTCTCATACTGGTCACTGGAAGTTCAACAAGGCACCTCATTCCAAATAACTCTCTGAGGATCTGAAAAAAGAATTGTTGTTCTACTTAAAGATGGCCTAGCCCTAGGCTATAAGAAGATTGCCAAGACCCTGAAACTGAGCTGCAGCACGGTGGCCAAGACTATACAGCAGTTTTACAGGACAGGATTCACTCAGAACAGGCCTCGCCATGATCGACCAAAGAAGTTGAGTGCACGTGCTCAGCATCATATCCAGAGGTTGTCTTTGGGAAATAGATGTATGAGTGCTGCCAGCATTGCTGCAGAGGTTTAAGAGGTAGGAGGTCAGTGCTCAGACCATACGCCGCACACTGCATCAAATTGGTCTGCACGGCTGTCGTCCCAGAAGGAAGCCTCTTCTAAAGATGATGCACAAGAAAGCCTGCAAAGTCTGCTGAAGACAAGTAGACTAAGGGCATTGATTACTGGAACCATGTCCTGTGGTCTGATAAGACCAAGATAAAATGATTTGGTTCAGATTGTGTCAAGCGTGTGTGGCGGCAACCAGGTGAGGAGTACAAAGACAAGTGTGTCTTGCCTACAGTGCAGCATGGTGGAGTGTCATGGTCTGGGGCTGCCTGAGTACTGCTGGCACTGAGGAGCTACAGTTCATTGAGAGAACCATGAATGCCAACATGTAATGTGACATACTGAAGCAGAGCATGATCCCCTCCCTTCGGAGACTGGGCCGCAGGGCAGTATTCCATCATGATAACGACCCCAAACACACCTCCAAGATGACCACTGCCTTGCTAAAGAAGCTGAGGGTAAAGGTGATGGAATGGCCAAGCATGTCTCCAGTCCAGACCTAAACCCTATTGAGCATTTGTGGGGCACCCTCAAACAGAGGGTGGAGGAGCGCAAAGTCTCTAACATCCACCAGCTCTGTGATGTTGTCATGGAAGAGTGGAAGAGGACTCCAGTGGCAACCTGTGACGCTCTGGTGAACTCCATGCCCAAGAGGGTAAAGTCAGTGCTGGAAAATAATGGTGGCCACACAAAATATTGACACTTTGGGCCCAATTTGGACATTTTCACTTAGGGGTGTACTCACTTTTGTTGCCAGCAGTTTAGACATTAATGGCTGTGTGTTGAGTTATTTTGAGGGGACAGCAAATTTACACTGTTATACAAGCTGTACACCAGGGATAAGCAATTAGCGGACCTCCAGCTGTTGCAAAACTACAAGTCCCATCATGCCTCTGCCTCTGGATGTCATGCTTGTGCCTGTCAGTCTTGCTATGCCTCATGGGACTTGTAGTTCTGCAACAGCTGGAGGTCCACTAATTGCATATCGCTGCTGTACACTCACTACTTTACATTGTAGCAAAGTGTAATTTATTCAGCGTTGTCACATGAAAAGATAGAATAAAATATTTACAAAAATGTGAGGGGTGTACTCTCTTTTGTGAGATACTGTGTATATATGTATATATATATTTCTAAACCAAAGTTTAGTGTCACCCATATGCCTTCTACCACAATATACCATGGAACTGAACAACCTGCAGACACATGAGAAAATGGAAAGCACACAGGCAGGGAAACACAGAAAAATATGCATCAACACACAAAACGCACAAATCCCAGATTTTTTCACAAGACAACGCTGGAATCCAGCGATAATTAAACTGAGTTTGGATTTTTCCTCCTCTACACATTAGGAACGCCTGTGCTTCTTCACAATATAAATGATGATCTCTGTGTCTATGAGTTCTAGCACTCATCACTCATCCTCTAGAAAAGGACATTATTTTATGATCCATAACCCATAGACTGATCTGTACCCCCTTTTCCATAATCCATAGACTGATCTGTACCCCCTTTTCCATAACCCATAGACTGATCTGTATACCCCCTTTTCCATAATCCATAGACTGATCTGTCCCCCCCAGAGTAAAGTGCTGTCCATAGAGAACTAGTGACAAGCAGAGTAATCTTTGAACCCTACTGAATGATAAGGGAATAACACTACAGAGATATTTCTATGGATCATCCACACTGCAGATCCCTCTGAATAGAACACACAAGCTCCCAGCAATGAATAGAGATCCTCCCCTGTATTCTACTTACACAAGTGATGTTGTGTAGAAGAGCAGAGCTGCATATCCTGTGATCAGAGCTGTCACCCTCCTCTCCTCTCCCAGCACAAGGTTACAAAGCACCTGGCACCCTCCCTGTACATTTAATAGAGCATATTCAGGGGGCGGGGCCACACACCACTCTGACACTCACATGATCCGGAAGTTGAATCCATGAAATGAAATGAAATGTATACACAGTGTGTGCTGGGAGAGCAGAGTGCAATGTGCATCAGTGTTATGCTGCTTATATAAGAGCTGGGTGTCTGGTATACAACACAGTGCAGCATGCAGAAATGTGCATTCCCCCTGAAATAAAGTATCTTTATATGCTGGATTCCAATGGGGTACATATGTCCCTCTATGGTAAAACATTTAATAAAGTGACTAAACTGGTTAAATAAAAAAGGAAATTGTATCAAATACCATCATTTTTTTATTCCTGGAGCCTATCCGTGGCGGCATACCTGCGACATTCAAGGTAATTCCACTTTTGTGGCAAAAAAAAAATTACAGGATAAAAATAATTTAGCCTATACAATTGCTACACAAGCCGTATTGTTATTAAAACGTAATAAGTTATTAACCCTTGCAGTACGGGGGCAGCCCACTACAAGGAAGGATTTTTTCTTTCCCCAGAGGCAAACTTTTACTGGCATTTGAGCTTTTATTTCTCTGCCTAAAGCTTGAAGAAGGTTTTCTGTACTCCTTTGCAAGTTTTTATTAACCACTTCAGCCCCGGAAGGATTTCACACTTTTGGACCGGAGCCCTTTTTGCAATTCGGCGCTGCGTCGCTTTAACTGACAATTGCGCGGTTGTGCGGCGTTGTACCCAAACAAAATTTGCGTCCCTTTTTTCCCACAAATAGAGCTTTCTTTTGGTGGTATTTGATCACTGCTGCGTCATTTCTGATCGCCGCTATAAACAAAACAAGAGCGGCAATTTTGCCAAAAAACACAAATTTCTTACTTTTTGCTAAAATACAAATCCAAAAAAAAAATATATAAAAAAACATTTTTTTTCATCGGTTTTGGCCGATTTATATTCTTCCTCATATTTGTGATAAAAAAAAAATCGCAATCGGCGTTTATTGAGTGGTTTGCGCTTGCGTTTACGGATGATGAGAATTCATTTCTGGGGTTTTTATTTCTTTTTTATTTTTTACTAGTAATGGCGGCGATCTGCGATTTTTAGCGGTACTGCGATATTTCAGCAGACATGTCGGAACATTTTGACACTTTTTTGGGACCATTGGCATTTATACAGCAATCAGTGCTATAAAAATGCATTGATTACTGTATAAATGCCATTGGCAGTGAAGGGGTTAACCTGCAGGGGGCGCTCTAAGGGTTAACTGTGTTCCCTGGGCGTGTTCTTACTGTGTGGGGACTGCCCTAGCTGGGGAAGGGAAGTGATCACAGCCTCCATGTACAGGAAGGCTGTGATCACAGCCCTTCCCCCTCTCACAGAACAGAGGTCCGTGTTTACTTACACGGACCTCCGTTCTTTCACTCCAGTGGGGGCCTCGCGGGTGGCCGGCAGAGATCGAATCCGCCACACCCGCTCCCTGGCCCTCCCCGGACACAGTGAGCGCGCGGGCGCGCCACCGGCGGCGCGCGCACGCTCACTGGGCTCGATCTCGCGGCCGCCGTCATATGACGGCGATCCGCGCAATAGAGCCACCTTGCCGCCGTCAAATGCCGATCAGCGGTCGGCAAGCGGTTAAAGCACAGAGTTCCACCCAAAAGTGGAACTTGCGCCTTAAGGACTCCTAACCCCCTGACATGCCATTTGGCATGTCAGTTTTTTTTTTTGGGGGGGGGGGAGTGGGTACCTAGAGTTTACAGGTACTCAGCTCCCACTACCGCTTGGCCACCTAGGCGACTTCTCCTCCTCCCTCCCTCCCTGCAATCTTCTGAGACACATCACAGCTCCCAGAAGATTGCTAGGCCATTCAGGACGCACAGTGAGACTCGCACGTGCACACCCGGCTGTGAAGCCACAAGCTGTCACAGCCATGTGCCCACACTAGAGATGCTGGTACCGGGAAGAGGCGAGGGAGAGAATCGAGGGTTCAGGCGACTGCATCTCTGGACCATGAGACAGGTGAGTGTGTGTTTATTAAAAGTAAGCAGCTACATTTTTGTAGCTGCTGACTTTTAATAAACACAGAACCGAGAGGAAGTCTATTTTAAGCTTCTTCGAGCCTCTTTGAGCTTTTTTGAGACACATAGGCTAACATGGAGAGGAGTTTCCAGGCAGAAAGAACTCAAAAAAGCTCAAAAACCTGTAGGAGCTGCTCCTTTGAGACGCAGTGTGCATGAGCCCTTAAAGTGGATCTGAAGTCTAAAATACATTGCAGGTATGAAAAAATGGATTGGTAAAGCCCTGTTCAGACCTATGCGATTTAACATGCATTGCCCAATGTGCATTAATGCACAACAAGGGATTATCATTCTTTTCTATGGGGCCCATTCACACCTGTACACTGCACTGCTGTGCACTGGAATAAGTAGTACAGGTGCTTATATGGGCCCTATGGAAGTGCGCTAAAAACACATGATGCATTTCGTGCATTTTAGCAGATGACAACAAGCCTCCACCCCCATATAGCATACCACTGACCAAATAAAAACCTGTATAACGTTTGTTAAAATGCACATAAAAAATACACAAAAACTGCATCAAAATGCAGATGTGTGTGCACTTAGCCTGGAGGAGACAATAAGGCTACATTACAAATTAGTTGAGATTTTTCACTGAAAATATTGTGTGACTCTTCATTTACATAGTTGCAAAAGTCAGTGTGGCTGAAAAAAGACACAAGTCTATCCAGTTCAACCAATAAAAGGAAAAAAGAAAATAAAAGTCATACAATCTTACATACACAATCCTATTCCCACAGTTGGTCCAGAGGTAGGTAAAAACCCCAGCAAAGCATGATCCAATTTTCTCCAGCAGGGGGAAAAATTCCTTGCTGATCAAATCACGTGAAACATCTGCACATGATTGGGTAATCTAGAAAAGCCAAAATTTGCTTTTCATGTGATTGAATGAATTGAATATTTTTTGTTGAAGATTTTAACCTTTTTTTAGTAAATCAGCCTCTTTGTATATCTTTTCTGGCCGCTCCGGTCACCTGATCTCCCCAGTGGCCAGCTTCGGGGAGAGGAGAAAGCAGCAACAATGGCTACAGAGCCTGGGCAGTGATGTCACCCATAAACTTACTATGAAGCATACACTGTCCCTCCTTCTCTGTCCCCCCTCTCCCCCTACAGCCGGTGCTGGGAGCTGATCATATGACCAGACAGAAGCGCCTTTACACATCTTTCCTTTACAGAGTAGTTAATATAGGGCTTAGAATGGGGGTTGATCAAGTTGAAGTTCAATTAGGTTTTGACCAGACTTCATAGAAACATAGAAAAGTTACGGCAGAAAAAGACTGAGTAGTCCATCGAGTCTGCCCCTTTTTATTTATTTATTTATTTATTTTTTTATATTAACCTTGTTGTCTGACTATAGATTTATGTTTATCCCAAGCATGTTTGAAGCCATTTACTGTTGACTGTCTCACAACCTCTGTTGGTAGTTTATTCCAATCATCAACCACCCTTTCAGTAAAATAATACTTTCTAAGATTAGTTTTGAACTTCCCCCCAGTTAGTTTGAGGTCATGTCCCCGTGTTCTTGATTTTGGTTTCATATTGAAAAGACTGCCCTCCTGAACCTTATTCACCCCTTGATGTATTTAAAGGTTTCAATCATGTCTCCCCTCTCCCTTCTTTCCTCCAGACTGTACATATTAAGTTCCTGAAGTCGCTCTTAATATGTTTTATCCCCCAGACCTTTCACCATTTTTGTTACCCGTCTCTGAACTCGTTCTATCTTATCAATATCTTTTTGTAAGTGTGGTCTCCAGAACTGGACACAGTATTCTAAGTGAGGTCTCACTAAAGATCTATATAGAGGAATCAGAACCTCTTTCCTCCTGCTGGTGATCCCTCTACTGATACATCCCAGAATTATATTTGCTTTTTCCACTGCCTGGTCACTCTGTTTGCTCATTTTGCAATCATCTGAAATAAGCACCCCCAAATCTTTTTCTTCTGTAGTGCTGGCGAACACTGTACCCCCAATGCTGTACTCTCTAAGGGGATTCTTTTTCCCTAGATGCATTATTTTACATTTAGAAATATTGAACTGCAGTCTCCACTGCTTTGACCAATTTGACACTTCACACCTGCATAATCTCTGAAAAACATTCTGCGGTGGAATGTGGCTAAGCAGCCACTGTCATGCATTCAGGAGGTGATCCCTACGCTTGGCTCATGGTTGCGGTACGGTCCCTAGTGACTTGAATACTCCAGTTTGACAGGGGATGATGCAGACAGTGAAGTCAGGTGCTTGGATATTGGACCTTCATGAAGGAAGGCATTGGATTTGTAAGAAGCAGCAGAGGAGATGGCAACAGCAGCAAGGATGAACACAGCTCTGAAGAAGTGGAAAAGTTGGGCTAATTTCCAAAAGCAGGGTATCCCATTGGATACATGACCTTCATTGGTTGCTAGGGAGGGTTATTAGGAAAGACTCAGTGTGTATAGTGATGGAGCAGTACAAGGTGACAACACTGCAGTGACTTCAATGAAGGCCAAATTTCATTGCCATCCTGTGAGAAGAAGGCCCGTGAACCAGCACAATCACCAGGTTCTTGGAACAGTTGAAAGGAGCTTCCATAAACCCCATGAACCATTTAAAGCCCATTCTATCCCTAAAAAAACAAACAATGCATCTTAATTCTGCTTGCCCCATTGACTATAATGTGTTTTGCCAAAATGGCAAAATGTTGCCAAAACCTCTTAATTTTTTTGTACAAAAAAATGTAAAGGCACACCAAACCAGTCTGCAAGAAGTGTTGAGATCATCTACCAGTGCGTGAGAGGAGCTGGAGTTGTTTACTGCACAATTTGATTCTCCGCTGGTTCAGAGAGGACTGGCCAAGATTCGAGCCATGTATGGGCAGGCTGATCAATCAACTATGGTTCGAGCATGTCGGATTTTCCTACAAACGTTTAATTCCAGCGGCTATAGCCACTAGCAGTAACCATTGTATTCAGCCAGCCGTGATTGCTCCCTTGCTCCCTACTTCCGCCCCCCCCCCAATGCAAAATAGAATAGCACAGTGGGCAACATTCTGTGTTGATGGGGGAATCGAGCAATTTTGTTTCCTTCCACCAAAGTAAATCGTATCATCTATGGCCAGCCTTAAGCCTCTTACACATGATTCGATTGTCGTACGACCACGCTTCTGATTTTTGTCAAAAGAACGTACCCATGATTTTGTAAAGCATACTGACTATCTGAGAAATTTTCGTTCAACCGAATTCAACGTCGGAAGTGAGGTAATTTTTTTCCTTTCTGAGCATGCATAGTCTCAGTCCTACTATTTTCTTCATACGAAAACCATACTAACGGTCCATCCAGCTTTTGTCTGGCAAAAAATGTCAATTGGCTGTCGAAAGGAGCATACTAACGGTAAGAATTTCGGAAACTGTCGAACGACAATTCCCGTCCGAAATTCGCACCATGTGTACGGGCCTTAAGTCATTGAAGGAATTCTTCCTGAACCTACCAATTATCCATTACACCCTAATCTTTGCTCCCCCCAGAGTTGTGTAAATAAAGTTTTGATGGAGATCCATTTATTGGTTGCTGCTGGGTGGTCATTGAGTGCAGTGGAGCATTTGTTAAACATTTTCCCCTAAACAAGCTAGGGGAAACCATTAATACTCAGCAGCTCCTTATAGAGGTACCAATACTCAAGAATGAAACATGACTAATACACTTCATAGAATGTTTAATTAAAGAGGAGCATTACTGAATATCAGTTTTTTATTTAATTCTGAAATGTAGTTGTTTTGACTACAACTGTTTCCAAAATCTAATTTCAAGAAAACTGACATTTTTTTGCAATGTAATGATGGGTGTAGGCACCATTAGATGACTTACATGCTGTGACTCATTGCTTAAATGAAGCACTTGCATTTTTGCCTTAAGGTATGCTTTGATGCTTCATTGCAGTGTCCATTTTCTGGGTATATTTTCAGGTGTTCAGCTTTTTATGCTAACATCAAGGTCCATGTTTCTACACAGAATAGTTTGTTGATAAAGCTGCTTATTTGGGTTGCTGAATTATTTTAGTTTTTTTTTGTAGATTTTGTACAGGATAAGTAAAAAAAAAGAAGCAACAAGGTAAATTCCTTTAAGTATATGTCCAGTAGTTTTGTTCTAGATTAGGCAGGGAAGGTTTAAATCCTTTTTTGAGTTTTTACTGCCATTCATGGCTGCATTAGAGGGATTTTACCTTGCTTTAATGCTGACAATAGTTTCACCAGACAGAAAGTAAGAAAATATCTGGTAAAATAGGGACACCAACACAAATAACAATATTGTCACAGGCTTCTCCTAATGTACTGTACTTATAAAAAAAAAAAAAAGATTTTAGTTGTTGTTAAAGATTTATCATTTTTTTCTGTCTGACAAAACACTGTCACCAGAGATGGTAGAGCGGAAAAACACTGTAAATCTAATGGAGCCCCATATAGCAGTAAAAAACATAAAAAGGGATTCTTATCCTTCGCCAATATATCCAATACAAAAAAAAACCCTCCCTGCCCAGGCCAATTTTCAGCTTTCAGCACTGTCGCATTTTGAATGACAATTACTTAGTCATGCAACACTGTACCCAAACTAAATTTTTATTGTTTGAGACAAATATAGCTTTCTTTTGGTGGACACTGTTTTTTTTTCTTTGCTTAAAAAAACTAAAAAAGCCAAAACATTTTGAAAAAAAAATGTTTTTCTTAGTTTCTGCTATAAAATTTTGTAAATACAGTAAGTATTTTTCTCCTTCACTGATGTAGCTGATGAGGCTGCACTGACAGACACTGATAGGCTGCACTAATGGGCACTGGGGATGCGGCACTGATAAGGAGGCACTAATATGCAGCACTGATGGGCACTGATAGATGGCACAGATGAGCAATAATAGGTGGCACTAATAGGTGGCACTTATGGGCACTAAAAGGTGGCATGGATAGGCGGCACTGATAGACAGCACTGATGAGCAGGTACTGAAATGCAGCACTGACAGATATCACTAAAGGCCACTGACTGGCATCACTGATGGGGACTGATTGGCACCACTGATGGATACTGATTGGCATCACTGCTGGACACTGATTGGCATCAGTGCAGGGCACTGTTGGGGCGGCACTGATAATCAGGACACTAGTGATCAGTGCCCTGATTATCTGTGCAGATCTCCCCTGTGAGGAAATGCAGCTGATTGGCTCTCCTCTCCTCACATGCTGTCAGCGTTAGTAGAGGAATGCCAATAACCAGCATTTTCTTGTTTACATGTGATTGGACACAGCTGATCACATGGGTAAAGAACCTCATCATCAGCTCTTTACCGGATCGGTGATATGCTGTGTACCAGGGACAGAGCACACCACCAATTGCAGCACGCTAAGTGTGGTAGGAGGTCATATGATGTCCTCCCAGAACATGAGTGCCCACTCATACTTTGACTCAAAAAGTTGCAGATAAAGCATAGAAAAAACAATTACTTTTAGTGCTTATTTGCAGCATTTTTCTTTTCCGCAATGTTTTATTTACTTGCAATGTGTCTTTGAACTTGCTAGCAATTTTTACTACTCCATGAAGTGTCAATTCTCTAGTAGAGCCCCCTTTCATGCACGCCATAGCCCTCACCTCTTCTGGGAGTGTGCACTTGCTGTCTGTGGTGATGTATATATCTGTGGGGCTGTGAGGCTGTATATATATATATATCTATCTGTGGTGCTGTGGGGCTGTATATATCTATCTGTGGACTGTGGGGCTGTATATATTTATCTGTGGTGCTGTAGGGCTTTATTTATATACAGTATCTCACAAAAGTGAGTACACCCCTCACATTTTTGTAAATATTTTATTATATCTTTTCATGTGACAACATTGAAGAAATGGCACTTTGCTACAATGTAAAGTCGTGAGTGTCCAGCTTGTATAACAGTGTAAATTTGCTGTCTCCTGAAAATAACTCAACACACAGCCATTAATGTCTAAACCGCTGGCAAATGTCCAATTTGGGCCCAAAGTGTCAAAATTTTGTGTGGCCGCCATTATTTTCGAGCACTGCCTTAACTCTCTTGGGCATGGTGTTCACCACAGCTTCACAGGTTGCCACTGGAATCCAATCTTCCATGACAACATCACGGAGCTGGTGGATGTTAGAGACCTTGCGCTCCTCCACCCTCCATTTGAGGATACCCCGTAGATGCTTAATAGGTCTGGAAACATGCTTGGCCAGTCCATCACCTTACCCTCAGCTTCTTTAGCAAGGCAGTGGTTGTCTTGGAGGTGTGTTTGGGGTTATCATACTGAAATACTGCCCTGTGTTCCAGTCTCCAAAGGGAGGGGATCATGCTCTGCTTCAGTATGTCACAGTAAATGTTGGCATTCATGGTTCCCTCAATGAACTGTAACTCCCCAGTGTCAGCAGCACTCATGTAGCCCCAGACCCTGACACTCCCATCACCATGCTTAACTGTAGGCAAGACACACTTGTCTTTGTACTCCTCACCTGGTTGCCGTGACACACGATTGACGCCGTCTGAACCAAATAAGTTTATCTTTGTCTCATCAGACCACAGGACATGGTTCCAGTAATCCATGTCTTTAGTTTGCTTGTCTTCAGCAAACTGTTTGTTGGCTTTATTCTGCATCATCTTTAGAAGAGGCTTCCTTCTGGGATGACAGCCATGCAGACCAATTTGATGCAGTGTGTGGTGTATGGTCTGAGCACTGACAGGCTGACCCCCCCCCACCCCTTCAACCTCTGCAACAATGCTGGCAGCACTCATACGTCTAGTTCCAAAAGACAACATCTGGATATGACGGGGAGCACGTGCACTCAGCTTTTTTGGTCGACCATGGTGAGGCCTGTTCTGAGTGAAACCTGTCCTGTTAAACTACTGTATGGTCTTGGCCACAGTGCTGCAGCTCAGTTTTAGGCTCTTGGCAATTTTCTTATAGCCTAGGCCATCTTTATGTAGAGCAACAATTCTTTTTTTCAGATCCTCAGAGAGTTCTTTGCCATGAGGTGCCATGTTAAATTTCCAGTGACCAGTATGAGAGAGTGAGAGCGATAACACCAAATTTAACACACCTGCTCCCCATTCACACATGAGACCTTGTAACACTAACGACTCACATGACACTGGGGAGGGAAAAATGGCAAATTGGGCTTAATTTGGACATTTTCACTTAGGGGTGTACTCACTTTTGTTGCCAGCAGTTTAGACAACTGGTTAACCCTTATCATATTGAGAAGGGGATCAGGGAGCTTGAAGAACGTAAGGAAGTGATTATACGTCCCGCGGATAAAGGGGGTGGGGTAGTTATTTTTGACAAGACCTTTTATGTAGCCCAATTGACAGAGATGCTGAGGGACACAAATACTTATCAGCAGTTGGATGGAGATCCTACCAAACAGTACAGAAGGGATTTAGAACTCCTAGTAGAGAGTGGTTCCCGTGCAGGTGTGTTGACTACAAAGGAAAAAAGGTACTTGGTGCCTATGAGTATTCCTACGATATACACCCTGCCCAAAATACACAAAGACCCTCAGAAACCTCCGGCACGTCCTATAGTCAATGGGATTGGGTCAGTGTCATCAAGAGTGGGGGAATATTTGGACCATTTTTTGCAGAGCAGCATGGTGAGGACAAAGGCCTACCTGAGGGACACTAAGAACTTCCTGCAGCTTTTATAGAAGATATCAGTTGAGGGAGATTCTGATGTGTTCTTGGTTACGGCTGACGTGTCCTCCCTATACACCGTTATACAGCACGATGATGCTCAGCTAGCCCTTAATTGGGCGTTCAGTCAGAGGGAGAAGCTTCCATATAACCAAAAGATTTTCCTGAGGAACTGTTTGGACTTCTGTCTGACCCACAATTTCTTCTGGCTTAATGGTCTTTTTTAAATTTTTAACCAGAGGAGGGGCGTTGCTATGGGGGCAAAATTTGCCCCCCAGTATCGCCAACCTATTTATGGGGGAGTGGGAGGACAGATATATCTTTGCCAAGAGAAGGGAGGAGCTCTTATTCTATGGACCTTATATAGACGACCTGTTTTTTATTTGGAAAGGTACTGAATTGTCCCTTGCTGAGTTCCTTGAATATCTGAAAGATAACCCCAATAACATCAAGTTAACGAGTCAGTGGAGCCAAAATGAGATTCATTTTCTAGACGTCACGGTCAGTAGGAGGGAGGATTCTCTGACGACGGAGGTATATTTTAAGCCCACTGACAGAAATAGCTTTTTACCTTGGTTCAGTGGGCATCATCCTCTTTGGCTCAAAAATATTCCTAAGGGCCAGATGATGCGTGTCAGGAGAAACTGTTCAGATATTGAAACATTTAAAGAACAATCATTGGTCCTCAGGAGTAGATTTGAGGAGAAGGGGTACAAACCGGAACACCTTGACAGGGTGATAAGTGAAGTATCCACAATGACGAGGGACTCCTTATTGGAGGATCATTATCTTCCTTCAACGTCAGGTAGGCAGGAGTTTGGCTTCATAACGGGTTACCATGAGCAATACAAACAAGTAGAAAAGATATTTAAGGACCATTGGCATGTTTTATGGATGGACAAACTTCTGCGACCAGTATTATTATTATTATTATTTACCGTAAGGGGCACAATATAGGAGATAAGGTGGTACATAAGGTATTGGATCCTCCTAAAAAGTCTTTGACTTTTTGGGACCAAAATGGTTTCTTTGCATGCCGCAAATGTAGAGCATGCAAAGAGGTCAATACCACCTTAAGGGGCATCAACACTTTCACCTCTCATGCTAATGGGAAGGAGTTTAAAATTGCCAAATTCATCACGTGCAATATGACGCATGTCGTGTACGCTTTGAGATGCCCGTGCTGTCTTCTCTATATAGGGAGGACCAAGCGACCTATGAGGATTCGGATAGCGGAACATATAGCCAACATTAAACTAGGCTTCAAAGATCACAACGTGTCACTACATTTTAAACTGTTTCATAATCAGGATCCCTCAGGCCTCACGTTTTGGGGAGTGGATCACTTGACCTCACCGTGGAGGGGAACAAATTTGATACGTGACCTCTCCAAGCGTGAGACACATTGGATCTATCTTACTGACTCTTTAGTGCCCAAAGCCTTAATGTTGATCTAGATATTAATTGTTTTATTAGTGATTATCAATGGCATTTTGGTTTTTATTATTATACCTGCTTTGCTATGTCATCTGTGTATATATATGCCTATTGGTACTGATTGCTGCATAATTTTTGTTACCTTGTAAGTTATTTTAAATTGTAGCTGTACCCTTGCAAATAGTAATGCCTGTCACTCTCCAGATACATTTGATATTTATTTGAAGCAATTCAAAGAGCAAAATTGGGTTTACTGGGTAGTATCTGGAATTGCACAGGGGAGCCCTCGTGTGGTCTTCCTATAGATGTGCGTGATGAGATGAGCCTGCCTTTAGGTATATGGGCCGGGCCAGTTGTCTGGAGACGAGCAAGCATTCGTGACAGAGGGGCGGCACTTTTTGAAGTTTTGTGTATAAAAGTTGGATACGCCGTGCCGCTAGGCCACGCCCTCTGTTGAAGTCGGAAGTGACGAAACACGTCAGTGCGGGGCCTAGCGACGTATGCTTACTGGATGGTCACCTGCTGGCCGGGGTGGAGGAGACGTGCGGCTGATCGGGCTGGTTCCCTGTGTCATACGTGGACGCTCACTCCTGGAAGCGGTGACTCTCATGTTTACATTGTGTGCTATAGTAACTAAGATTGTGAGTGCAATTTTAAAGGGTGTTAGCCTCTGGGGCAAAATAAAGCATAACGGTTTTATGCTATGTACGTTCTGTTTTTCTTATTTACATCTTATGAATGAGGAGATGTGGTTAGAGCGATTCTTCTGGAGGAGCGAGCCGTCCGTATGAAGTCTATTACCTTATAAATTATCCAGAACTTATACAAAGGTTTGAAGCCCATCACTTACCTACATCTGGTAAGTGTGTACCCCAGAGGGGGACCATCATTTCTCCACGTGGTGCTCATGTGGTGGTGGAAGGTGCACTGTTCAATATACAGACTTCTATCTCTGAGGATCACATTATGAACTGAACTGTGGGGACTTGTATACAGCGCTGCTACAGATTCAAGTGTTGCCTTGTTTCTGTTCGCTTGTCAATTAATGGCTGTGTGTTGAGTTGTTTTGAGGGGACAGCAAATTTACACTGTTAGACAAGCTGGACACTCACTACTTTACATTGTAGCAAAGTGTCATTTATTCAGTGTTGTCACATGAAAAGATATAATAAAATATTTACAAAAAATGTGAGGATGTACTCTCTTTTGTAAGATACTGTATATCTGTGGTGCTGTGGGGCTGTATATATCTATCTGTGGTTCTGTGGGGCTGTATATATCTATCTGTGGTTCTGTGGGGCTGTATATATCTATCTGTGGTTCTGTGGGGCTGTATATATCTATCTGTGGTTCTGTGGGGATGTATATATCTATCTGTGGACTGTGGGGCTGTATATATCACCTGTGGTTCTGTGGGGCTGTATATATCTATCTGTGGACTGTGGGGTTGTGGGGCTGTATATATCTATCTGCGGGGCTGTATATATCTATCTATGGTGCTCTATATACCCCTATCTGTGGTGCTGTATATACTCCCTATCTGGTGATTCTGGGCTGTATACTCCTGACACAATGGGTGGAATCTATAAGGGGTGGGGCTTATGAGAAGTGGGAGGGGTCAAAAAGGAAGGGCTGGGTCTGGCACCTCCCCATCCTAAAATTTCACCGGCTGCCACTGCCAGAGAGGCTTTTACAGGTAAATACCATGCCTAAATATGTAGAAGGAAAGGCTAAAATAAGCAGCTCCTCCTTTTTCCTTATACTTGCTGTAATTTGTAAGAAATATTACAGGAAATATCATTTTTTAACCCTTTTACTGCCGTTAATGTAGAAACTACATAAGGGTGTTTTATACATTGCATAGTTAGTACGGCGACCTCTCGTTGTTTTTTGATCAGTTCGCTGGGTTGAACAAAAAAAGAACGTTTGTACCAGGCTTAAGGCATTGTCTGTCCTGAAAGAGTCAATGCTCACCAGCCGACAGAAACACTCTGAGCCTAAGCTTTGCAGTCACTTGACAGATTGGTAGAAGATTTAAAAAAGGTACACATTTTTTACAGTAAGTATAAGAGCAGTGGGGAGGTTGCTGATTTTAGCCTTTCCTTCAACTTTAAAAGCACATGAGTGGCCTAGCAACAGAGTCTCTTTAACAAAAATGCAAATTCAGTATAAGGTTCAATCTGCCGTATGCAGTTTGATAAAATGCCTCCTTATCACTGCCATTATACAGTATATGCCCTTTCATGTCACTAGATGGACACATAATATTCCTGGTAAACGCTTGTAGGGATCTGCTGCCCTCTACTGTTAGCTGCAAATATCACAGTGATATGTATAATTATGTATTAGCCCTTCCTGTCTCTTGGAGGATGGCTTTGAAACCCCAAAAGGAGGAAGTAGAGAGAGGGGGAGAGAGAGAGAGAAATTATCAGCCAGATGTCTTGTCAGTGCTGCTAAATACAGGCCAGAAGGGACTATAATGCAAGTATTTCTATTATTAGTTCTATTATTATTATTATTATACAGGATTTATATAGCGCCGACAGTTTGCGCAGCGCTTTAACAATATTAGGGCAGACAGTACAGTTACAATACAATTCAATACAGGGGAATCTGAGGGCCCTGCTCGTTAGAGCTTACAATCTAAGAGGGAGGGTCAAGTGATACGAAAGAGTAATAACTGTGGGGGATGGGCTGATGAAGAAAATAAAAGTGTAGTTGTTACGTGGCGGCAGGATAGGCTTCCCTGAAGAGAAAAGTTTTCAGGGATCGCCTGAAAGTGGATAGATTTGGGGACAGTCTGACAGATTGGGGTAGGGAATTCCAGAGGATGGGAGAGGCTCGGGAGAAGTCTTGGAGGCGAATATGAGAAGAGGTGATGAGGGAGCTGGAGAGCAGGAGGTCTTGGGAGGAATGAAGAGGACGATTAGGTTGGTATTTTGAGACTAGGCTAGTAATGTAGCCGGGAGCAGAGTTGTGGATGGCTTTGTAACTTATTGGTAGTATTTTGAATTTAATTAGTTGGACGAGTGGCAGCCAATGGAGGGATATGCAGAGAGGGGTGGCAGACGCTGAACAGTTTGTAAGGTGGATGAGTCTGGCAGCGGCATTCGTGATGGACTGAAGGGGGGATAGTCTATTTAAAGATAGGCCAATGAGGAGGGAGTTGCAGTAGTCGAGGCGAGAGATGACCAGGGAGTGAATCAGGAGATTTGTGGTTTCATTGGTTAGGAAAGGACGTATTTTAGAGCTGTTGCAGAGGTTGAGGCGGCAAGCCTTAGAAAGTGATTGGATGTGGGCCCAAAAGGAGAGTTCAGAATCCAGGATAACACCAAGCACCCCAACATGTGGGGATGGATGGTTGTGCCATTGCTCCTGACAGAGAAGTCACGGGAAAAGGCACGTGGGGTTGAAAATATTATGAGTTCGGTGTTGGACAAGTTGAGTTTGAGGAAATGGTGTGACATCCAGGCAGATATGTCTGCTAAAAGTTAGTGATGCGTGAGGAGACTGATGGAGTGAAACAAAAGGGGTACAGACCGATACCTATGACGAGCACCACATCCCTAAGGTGAGATAAAGCAATTACATAGGGTGGAATAACCCCCGTAGAAACAGATGGGACTGTAATAGTGCTGGTCAAACCCTACCTCTGAAAGACCAGATAGACAGCAATAGTGCTTAAAAATGTAACATTTATTGATTCACATAAAATCTGCCAATCAATAGGGCTATTATAAACAGACAAAAAACAATAAATATACATAGAGAGAAGTACAACCCCTACACAAAGTGCTCACCCTTGGGATGCAGACCAACATATATGTATGGATGGTATAGGTTAGAGACACTGAAATGAGGGGTATAGGATTCTTTTCCAGCGTGTTTCGCCTGGTGTGGCTTCTTCAGGGGAAACAGGAACCTGCTTGTGGTATATGAACCCTATGTTAATAGAGACAATCTAATAACATGCGGAAATAAACAAAACGTATTGTAATGTTCTATTTCTAGGACCACATTATATTAATAACACAGTTGGACAATAAGATCTGATCTTTATAATTACTCGTAATAACATTGTGCAATTATATTGTTTATACAAAGAAAATCTCCATTACTGGTATTATCATATACAAAAATCTTTGGGGAATTACCTTATGGTGCAGAACACAGGGAAAATCAATCAATGCGATGGAAGCCCGGACAGGACTGGGGTCTCCAGATACTTCATACCAAAAATACTGAGTATAAAAATACTGAATATAGAAAAAACGGGCCAATAAGGTCTTTTATCCAATCATGAAATATGTAAGAAAGTCCAAAAAGGTGCAGGGGTGAATACAGTGAAGTCCAGAAGGGGTCAGTGGCATAAAAAAATACGCACTGGACCGCAAAGATGACGCACTAATGTGATATTGGACTTTCTTACATATTTCATGATTGGAGAAAGGACCTTATTGGTCCCGTTTTTTGTACAAATCATGTAGTGTTTCCATATTTTTGTCCAACCCCCATAAGTGAACCTGTTTTATTGCAATAGAGTTTATATATAAAAAAATTAGTTAACCCTGTCCCTTATGGTCTAGGAGTCTATAGCTAGTTTTAGCTTAGGACACAATAACCAGCTTGGGCTAGAGCCAGGTTAGGCAACTGATGGACACATGTGGTAGTTAGATGTCCAGTTGCATGACAGATTAGAAACCGCTATTGACATAGAGTGAGCTGGTGAGGAGCTGAATTCCAGGCTGGTTGGACAACAGTTGGAGGATCTCCCCATCGCTGGTGACATCGCTGGTGATCTACTCTTTAGGTCTGCGACACAAAGACAAATGCTGCATCAATATCATCCTTAGGGGCCCCTGCAGCTGGACTTTGCTGCAACATTCATCTGGAGGTATCTCTGTTAAATCGTATCTTCACCCTTTAAACCATGACCCCTCCTCTCTACCCCTCCTCCGGTCCTCTGCACGGATTGCAATCTTTTTTTTCCTTTATCTGTCTATTTTGTATTACAAATGTACATGTACAGTTATTGTACTGTTATTAATTGTTTCTTAGAGAGAAGTTACACCTGGGTACAAATAAATTAAAAGTCAGCAGCTACAAATACTGTAGCTCCTGACTTTTAATATAAGGACACTTACTTGTCCAGGGAGCCCACAATGTCAGCACCCGAAACCAACTCGGCCATCGGCTTCGGGTGCAGGCACCGGCATCCTTACTAAGGGAAACAGGAATTGAAGTGAAGGAAGGAGGAGATCCGGACATTGCGTAGATCGCCAAACAAGATTGCGACGATCTTTCCCCCGGAAGTTGGAGGGGATACCTGGTTTTGACAGTTATCCGCTCCCCCCACTCCCCTTCCCCCTGAAAGGTGCCAAATGTGGCACCAGAGGGGGGAGGCATCAGATCCGTGGAAGTTCCACTTTTGAGTGGAACTCTGCTTTAAATAAAGCTTGTATTATTTCCATACTAGTGTGCACCTATATACTTATGGTTAACGTTACAAGGAAAAGAGGAGGAAGAAGGAGCGCATGCTCCAAGAAGGTGTCGCCGTAGCCTAAAGTCCAACACAGCCTCTGGGAAGTGAGGTCATCTTCTCCCTCTCAGAGTCACAAACGGACCTCGTAATGCCGGAATCCACCCGCGATGACCAGCCCTGCTATCTCTGATGGATGACAGCGTCCTCTGCAGGCCTCCCCCGGTATAGGCTGCATAGGACGATTCCCTTGTGGTCCTCAGAGACCTTTTATGCTTGTCTACCACTTTCCCTTGTGAGTAGTATTTTACTGTGGAATAAATGTTACTTTGCAGCTGCACTTAAAAGGTGCTTGTGTCTTTTCCTTGTTATCCCTACAGAGCTGCTTCTTGCCTTCCATGGAGCTGCCTCAGTAAACAGTTTCCTGCACCTATGGACTAATGTGTTAAGGACTCCAATACAAGAACCTTTTGACATTTTATTGCTTTTTGATTGATACCTGGTTTTATAATAGCTGATTGCCCTTATCTTTCTGCACATGTAGAGTGTCCACTATTATGCCAATAATAACATTCCCCTTATGGTTAATGTTATATGCCGGTTGCACTAGTTCCTCTGCTTCCAATTACTTTGAATAGATTACGGATTCATTTTCAAGGATGTTCACAGAGGCCCTATCCTGCACTGCCAACTTAATTATCAAATCCCCTCTTCTACTTAGCAAAGGTTCTGGTTCTCTTATTTACAGGTTTACAGCCCCAAAAGAGGGCTACACGCTGAACAAGTGCAAAAAATAATTCAATGCCTCTTTTATCAATGGTATAAGAATGATGTAAAAGTAGGCTGTGCATTCCGAAAATCAGAGACACAGAGATCGATTTGCTGCTAGCACAAGCAATTGAAAACACCACTAGGTACTGTAATCATAATTCAGCCCTGTGGTTACTTTAAAAATGTTTCAGGTCATGTCAGTTCAGGTCCACTTTAGGTAAAATAGCCGAACCAATGCTTTGTGCGTGTGTCTTTAATTTGGGTAACCGCCAAATTCCAAACCAAATAACCTGTCTGTATGGATTAGCCAACCATGCCCAACTGCCTGGAGGTATCTGTGACAGCCAAGACACCCTGTGCAACACCCTTGTCTGCCACTGTTAAATCTTTGGAGTTGTTAACCCTAGTACTTCTGGTGGTGTCAAGAAATACTATTTATATTTGGGCACTGGGTCACAGCAACACCAATTCCTTATTCAATACACAAACATAAAAGTTAATTTAAAGCCTAAACTTTTTTTGATACAGCAGAGCATGGTTAAAACCCCCCATAAGGGAGATTTCTCTTAATTTCCCAGCGACACAACAGGAAGTGAGGAGTTGTCACGTTCAGAGGTGTACCCATTGGAAGATTTCCACACACTTCCAGTTTCGTGACAACTCTAAACGTTTGGATTTTCCAGTACTTTATGTATCGGTAATATTGGTCACAAAAACAATATACTGTAGAGGGGGAATCTCCACAGAGAGCAATACTTACTACCAGCATATGGAAAAATGGTGGGTAGGTGGGTGTGCATTTCTGGAGCATTAAGCACACACATTGCCTGTAATTAGAGGTAATAAGAGGTGGGTACACACAGACACCACATCCTTTAAGTAATGCATATAGGTATCTGAAAAAAATGGACTTTAATGGTGCCCAAGGATTCACTAGACAACCTTATACCTTAAACTTATACAAAATGTATTTATACAATAATGTTATAAAACAATACAAACATGTAGCTATTGATTAAAAAAAAAAACTCCCATGGAATACATATCTTTATCTACAGGGATTTAATTAACTCTCTTGGGCTGCTATACCCCCTTGGTATACCACACGATATGTAAAATGTAAATACATTAATTGTGGGATTGTTTTTTAATCATTTTGTCTCCTGAAGCCTCTTCTTTTTACACTCCAGTCGGCGGTCACAATACTCCTGCATTTATAACCCAAAGACCCGCGCTCAGTGTATTCAACCCAGGAAAGCAGCACACTAAATATCCAAATATAGGATAAAAAAAAGTAATAATCCAAAAAAGGTGTGCTATCCCTTTAAAATAATAAACAATAGTGCAAAAACAGCTAAATATCAGAATCGGCATAAACCATATGCAAATATACAGTAAGTAATCAAATAGTTAATTTAGAAACTATGCCAAAGAATACGTATAGATATACAGTATCTCCAAAAATAGGGGGTACACCCCTCACATTTTTGTAAATATTTTATTATATCTTTTCATGTGACAACACTGAAGAAATGACACTTTGCTACAATGTAGTGAGTGCACAGCTTGTATAACAGTGTAAACTAGCTGTCCCCTCAAAATAACTCAACACACAGCCATTAATGTCTAAACCGCTGGCAACAAAACCCCTAAGTGAAAATGTCCAAATTGGGCCCAATTAGCCATTTTCCCTCCCCGGTGTGATTTGTTAGTGTTACAAGGTCTCAGGTGTGAATGGGGAGCAGGTGTGTTAAATTTTGTGTTATTGCTCTCTCTCTCTTTCTCATACTGATCACAGTTCAACATGGCACCTCATGGCAAACAACTTTCTGAAGATCTGAAAATAAAGAATTTTTGCTCTACATAAAGATGGCCTAGGCTATAAGAAGATTGCCAAACCCGTTAAGGTTGACTAGAGGGACGAGACAGGGATGCCCCCTATCCCCGTTACTTTAAGCTCTAGCAGCAGAGCCTCTTGCTATTTCCATAAGAGACAATACCCTGATCAGGGTACTAAGACGTGGGGAGCATATGGACAAAATCAGCATGTATGCAGATGATACTTTGCTTTACCTTGCAGACTCAGGTTCCTCACTTGCTGAAGCCCTAAACGCCATAGAACATTTTGTATCCTTTTCTGGACTCAAAATCAACTGGGGGAAATCACAAATCCTCCCGCTTGACTTGACCCCACAAACTGAGGACCAGGCTAGTTTACCCTTACAGCGAGCCAGTGCCATTAAATACTTAGGAGTATGGACAACTAGATCTCTTGCTGACTATGTTCCCCTTAACATAGAACCGATATTTACTATGCTCAAAACTAAAACGCAAATCTGGGCCCGTTTGTCTCTAGGGGTAATGGGCTGGATAAACTTGATTAAGATGATACTACTCCCCAAAATTCTTTATATCCTATGGCATGCACCAGTATTTTTGGCATTAAAATGGTTTTAAATCATGGATTCTATTCTAAAACCGTTTGTATGGGGGAAGAGTAGGCACAAGTTAGCTTGGGGAATGCTTAAAAACCCGACAGACCTAGCAGGGGTGGCACTTCCGGACTTCAGCCTATATTCCGTTGCGGCGCAACTGTCACATCTGTTTCATATTGACAAGACGGACAGGGAAAGATTTTTAGCATTTGGGTGTCCCTCCTGGGCTGGAAACACAACTGATCCCTTATGCGCAATAGCTGTAGGAGCGACTACTGAAAACGATAGAGGGAGTAAGCAGGGGTCCCCCCTATACAACTATAGGAAAATATGGCAAATAGCATCCATGAAACTTAACATACCCCCCTAAAAGACTACACGCCCATCTGGCACAATAAAGCTCTACCAGAATTTCTAATGATACCAGATCCAGACATCTGGTGCAAGAAAGGCATCTTCTACTTATCTCACATATTGAAAGAGGGTACCCTTAAAACATTTAATAACTTAAAGGCGGAATTTAGACTCCCGAATGGCATGTTCTTTAGATATATACAATTACGCCATGCAGCGCACTCAGACAGACTGAGGCAGCTATACATTCTCTATCGAGCATATCTCACCCCTTCCAGAATAGCCAACTATGACCGGGATTGTTCCCCCCAATGCACCTTATGTAGACAAGACACAGGTACCTTCTATCATCTTATATGGACCTGCCCAATTATACGCGGATATTGGGAACAAGTGATAGATTTCCTACATGACATTATGGGCTCCCCTATGACGCTTAACCTTAAATACTGCTTGTTAGGGATCCCAATAGATAGTCCCGTTGACAGTTTCATCACGGTCTTTTTGCAAGAGACGTTGTTCCTAGACCCACATCAGAGGCGTCAGTCTGCACCACGAAGTCCTTGGTAAAGTCCAGGGTCACAAGCACCGGTTGTACACAGAGGGCTTGTTTTAACTTCTGAAATGCCTTCTCGACTTCGGGGTTCCACTTTACCATGACCGATCCTCTACCCCTTGTCAGGTCCGTCAGGAGGGCGGCAATCGTGGCAAAGTCGGGAATGAATCGCCTATAATACCCCGTGATCCCCAGGAGTGCACGCACTTGCTTTTTAGTTAGAGGTTGATGCCATTTTTGGATTGCCTCTAGTTTGTTGGTTTGTGGCTTAACGAGTCCCCGACCAATAATGTGGCCAAGGTATTTGGCCTCCTCTAGACCGATGGCACATTTTTTGGGGTTGGCTGTGAGATCTGTTTTCCTAAGGCAATCTATCACTGCTTGCACTCGGCGCAGATGCGATTCCCAATCTGGGCTGTGGATGACCACATCATCCAAGATAAGGTTTTATCCATCATTCTTTGGAATGATGCAGGGGCACCATGTAACCTAAATGGCATCCGCTTGTATTGAAATGACCCTTCGGGGGTAGAAAAGGTAGTCTTCTTCTTTGCTGTCTCTGTTAGGGTTATCTGCCAATAGCCCTTAGTTAGGTCTAGGGTTGTTACAGTATATACCAGGTACCTCCCAATCGGTCTATAAGTTCGTCAACCCGAGGCATGGGGTATGCATCAAACTTGGACATGCTATTTAACTTTCTAAAGTCATTACAGAACCTGATAGTGCCATCGGGCTTCGGGACCAGCACTATGGGGCTTGACCAGTCACTGTGGGACACTATCACATCCAATTCTAACATGGTTTTGATTTCTTTTGCCACTGCCTCTCGCCTAGCCTCAGGGATTTTATAGGGCTTCACATTTATGCGAACACCTGGTTCCGTGATTATGTCATGCTGGATCACTGAGGTCAGTCCGGGTAAATTACTCACAAATTCATTAACGTCATTTTGTCGCGTTACGGACAAGGATTTGGTTATGGGGATGTCAGGGGTCAAAGGTACCCTGTCCTGCTGAGGAGGGGAAATGGTCTGTAAACTCTCTCTGTCCTTCCATGGTTTTACGAGATTAACATGGTAAATTTGCTCCGGTTTTCTCTTCCCTGGCTGGTAAACTTTGTAGTTTACCTCCCCTACTCTTTCCCTAACCTCAAAGGGACCCTGCCACTTGGTCAGGAATTTACTTTCAACAGTGGGGACCAGTACTAGGACTTTGTCCCCGGGGTTGAAAGTTTGGGTCTTGGAACCCTTATTATAAACCCTCCTCTGGGCTTCCTGGGCTCGCTCCATATGTTCTTGTACAAGGGGCAGGACAGCTGCAATTTGATCCTGCATCAAGGAGATATGCTCTATTACTCTTCTATACGGGGTGACCGTTTCTTTTGCAACATCTAGCAGTCCCATGGGATGTCTACCATACAAGAGTTTAAATGGGGAATAACCCGTAGACGCCTGTGGAACCTTTCGTATGGCAAACATGAGATATAGTAGCAAAAAATCCCAATTTCTCCCATCTTTGTCGACCACCTTTTTCAACATATTTTTTAGGGTTTTATTAAATTTCTCCACAAGTCCATCTGTTTGGGAGTGGTAGACAGAGGTATGGATTTTGTACAACTTGCACAGTTCCTTAGTAACCCTGGACATGAACGGGGTGCCCTGGTCCGTTAAGACCTCTTTTGGGATCCCCACGCGGCTAAACACCTGGGCCAATTCCTTGGCAATAGTCTTAGTAGAGGTATTCCACAAGGGTATGGCTTCAGGATAGCGTGTTGCATAGTCCAGTATTACCAGAATGTGTCGGGGGCCCCAGGCAGACTTTACTACTGGCCCCACCAGATCCATGCTAATTCTGGATCTGAACTTCAATTATGGATAGGGGAACAAGCGGACTGCGAAAATGGGGTGACGGTGCAGACATTTGACACTCGGGGCATGACTCACAGTACTCTCTGCATCTGCATACAGCCTGAGCCAGAAGAATCTCTGGGTTATTCTCTCCCTGGTCTTCTCCATACCCAGATGACCCCCCATTTTATGACCATGGGCCAAGTCTAGCACCATCCTGCGTAAGGGTTTGGGAACCACCAGCTGTTCTACCTCGTCCTCACCGTGTTTTACCACCTGATACAGCAAATTGTTTTTAAGATCCATATAGGGGAAAGACACACCTCAATTAGGATCCACAGGTTCCCCATCCATCATCTTAACGTTCTCTCTGGTTCTAATGAGGGTGACATCTTGTAATTGCTTTGTACAAAAATCCTCTGTTCTGACCGCTAAGTCAGGGGTCACATTCTGTCCACTCTCACTATTAGAGTCAGAGATGTTCTCTGGTTCATTAACCTCAAGCTGAGAGCTGTCTTCCAGCTCCTCCGGCTCCCCAGCCATTACAGGAAAAGGAAGAGGGTCTCCTCCTTCCTCGGTCCTGCCAACAGTCTCCTCTTCCAATGGGCAAAAAGGGTCTTGTGAGAGTTCCTGTGCTTCCCCAGCAGGGGGAGCTCTATCTTCCAGACTCTCAGTGCCCTCCCATAACTTCCAAAAATGGGGAAATCCTTCCCCACTAGGACCTCATGAAGCAGGGAAGGTACCGCCCCCACTGAATGTGTCACACTGCCCCAAGGGGAGTCAATCTCAACCACCACACTCTGGTAGTCCCGAGTGTCCCCATGGAGGCAAATGACCACGATTGTGCTAGTGTGTAATTTTCAGGATTTACACAGTTGCTGTTGACTTAAGCCACAACACCACTAGAATCAAGCAGTGCAGTGACTGGCTTCCCAGAATGGCAGGCTTGCTTGACTGAACAGGTACTTCTCTCTGCTTTTGGCGTTGAGAATTCCGTTTCTGGCGTAGATTTGGAGATCGATAGGCACTCCTCACTGAAACGGCATACACCGCAGGTGTCCTCTATTGTTCTCTTGCAGAATCAGTGAAGGTTCTTCTTGAAGACCCAGGATTTCTCTCCATCCTCGGGTCACCTTTCTGCAGTCCCCACCAGTCTTCTGTCCGCCTCAGCGGACTTGGACATTCTCGCTGGTAGTGACTTACACCTCCACAATTTAGACAAACATATGAATTCATTGGCCTCTTGCCTCCTTCACTGGACAACTCAGTAGGTTTAACCGTCAGCCGGTTTATCACCTCCAATATCTGGGATACCTGCATCTTCAGCGTGGCTATCTCAGACCCGAGATCCGACAACTCTGCTTCTTTGCATAATCTGGAGGTGGCGATGGTGTCCAGTCTTGAGTAGCCTAGCCTCTGGGCCACCTCTGGCCACCCTGACCCCGACATCTACTCCTGACTTCTTGTTTTCCAACATGGTCTCCTTCTCCCACACAATCTAAATCAGATCTGGATACTTCAATATGCCACCATCCTGCCGAGTCCTTAGTAGAATCGTGATGGGGTCCAATGGCTGGACAACCCGCAAGATTTGTTGTGCACAAACTGCATCCACTTCACAGGGGTTCAAACCTTTCTTTAATAAGAGTTGATGCAAAATCTTGTCCAGACACCTTACAAAATGGGATAATTTCTCCCCTTTGTGCTGGTAAGTGTGCTCAAACCGGTGCAAGAGGTTGGAGGCCTTTTCAGTGCTTCCAAATACATGCTGCAAAAAATTCAGGTAGTCCTGAGCAACACAATTCTGTTTGGCTGAGCTTCAGCTTGCGTATAGCTTCTGATGCAGTACCCCTTAGACTCTCTGTAATTCTCTGCTTTTTGTGGGTCTCAGAGACATCCCATTCATCCAAAACTTGGATGGCTTGGTCCAAACACTCTTCAAAACTGTACTCCCCTCTCAGTACTGGTTGTTTTACAGAGAAAGGTCTAAGTCTCCGGTACTCATTTCTAGAGCACGTTGGAGCATCCCTTGGTAATTTTGACACAAAGTCTCCCAAAGCAGTGAAAAAATCTGGTCCTATCATGGCCAAGGATGGTGTGGGAGGGTCCTCTTTCTTTGTACCCTAAACTCGGCTAGTACTTGTCGGGCACCTCTCGGATGTGGGTGATTGCACTAGACGAAACTCAACCTGGTCAGCAGACTGTACACTAGACCCTCAGAAATGGTCAGGGATCCCCTTCTTCCATTCTAGCAGCACATGGGTGCAAGAGGCATCTGGGTCTGGTCTGACAGCAATCAACTACACCTCTTGGTCTGGAGTCAATGTCTTCACCTCCTGGCTGATCTGTTCTTCAGTCCAGGCATCCCCAGAAAGCTCAATCTCTACACTCGACTCTGGGTGAGTGCCTTCTTCATCACACCACTGGGCCGCAGCAGCAGGGTTCATCTTGGCACTTTTAGGGGTGCTGTCTTGAGGGGTCTATTGCAGAGTAGCAGAAATATCCCAGACAACCCCCCAAGTGTAGCGCTACCCCACATAGGAGCCGCTTAAGTATGTTCAGTCTGCTACTCTGCCTCTCAACCCCAATAACAGTTTCAGTCTCCTCTGGCACACCTGGCAATACTGGGTTCAAGTATTAGTGTGTTAGTTCCCCTTTAAAAATAGGACACAGTAAAGAGGCACACAGGTTGAGAAAATCAATGGTATTTACTCAAATATTTCAAATTAAGAGGAACTCTGAATCTACCAATACAGCCACAAATGTGATGATAATAATTCACAGAAACAACTTACTGTAATTCTTATACTTTAGAGTTCAATGTCAGAATACCAGCACAGATTTGTTTGCTGTGAATATTACACTTGGATAATGTATAAACAAGTCCTAACCCAGAGAACTGCAAATAAATCGGTATATCAATAAGCAACGGATACCAATAATTCAGGCCGCTCTAATACAGAGAGTCCTTAGGTAAATATAAAAAAAAAATAGATATTTGGGAGGAACACCCTACCAAACGTATGGTGCTGCTTGTAAAGACCAACAGACAAAAAAATGCATATTACAGCGCACACATGATACATACTCCTGCCAGGCTGTTTAAAAGCATCTAAACGTATATAGCAAAAAATGCAAAAATACGGGGGTTTGGTCACACTGAATGGCCATGAAGTGCTTAAGCCCACTGACTGCTGCAAAGTACCCCATTTTACCAGTGGGTTCCTACACTAACCTTGGAGTGAATGCTCCTATCTCTTAGGTAAATATAACCTATAATTGACTTGGTCAATAATGATGGCCTATAGCAGGAGAGGGAACAGACCAAAAGCTAAGATGACTCAATGTTCTTTGATGAAAAGTTCCAATGATCTTCAGCCAGCTCTGTAGTTTGCATAGTGTATCTCAAATGCAACTGCAATACCATAAGCAGGTTTACTAGAAGTGCACTGTATGGATAAAAGCACTATTGCTGTAGTAACGTAGAAGAAGCTTCACAGTGATCACTGACTTGTATTGTGAAACTATGAGTAACAGCAATCCAGTAAAGGGGTATAATTGCTTAAGTGCAAACTTTCCTCCTGTGTGCAGGCATCTAGGCTCTCCCTAAAGTGAAACTGTTTAAGCAGGTAATGTGTACACAGTGTTGCAGTATTGGGCTTCAGCCCGCTCACCCCACAGGACCAGTAGATGAAGATGAGTCCGCTGTTGTAGATGAAGATGATGACTAAGATGGAGATGATGGCGATGTCCTCTCCAGCTCTCTGGCTCTTAATACCAGCTTCCACCTCCCCTCTTGACGGTTCTCCCCGGATCGATCGTCCAAATTGACTGCAGGAATCATGAATAGGCTCCACTGACACAGGGCAGGTCCTCCTAGATGCTCGCTGCAGCTCTGCAAAGTCGCTGCACTGCTAGGCTGGTGTGAGTAGGGCGCAACTCAGCCACCATCACACACAGGGTCTTGCTAGATCGACCCACGTCATCCAGAGAGCGCGTGCTAGGCCCCAGCCTCTGCTTAAATATACTCTCCCATGCGGCACCTCTTCTCCCAGGAGTCCTTCTCTGCCGCACAGCCCAATGGGATTTGTAGCTCTGTGCCTTTAAAAGTCAGTGGGGCAGCTCTGTCAGGGGATTTCATATTCTAGAGTCCTTTTCTGCTACTTCCTGCAGCTTATTAAAGTCCCTCTGATTGGCTCTTGTAACTGCTCCTTCTATTGGCTTTCTTCCTATACACATAGAAACACAGGAGAGAAGCAGTGTAACCTGATCCCTGTGTGTGTGTCCTACTCTGCACACAGAAAAACAACGAGAGGGAGGGGAAGAATTCCCTTGCAGGGCTGACAGGTGCATTCTCCCTGCTAGGAGAGCCCGTGTATTTGCGGTGGCCGCTTTGCAAAAGCCGCATAACTAGTGGGGCACCCACTACATATATACTGTATATATGTGTGCGTGTATATATATATATATATATATATATATATATATATATATATACACACACACAAGGGGTAAAATAAGTATTGAACATGTCACCATTTTTCTAGGTAACTATATTTCAAAAAGGTGCTATTGACATGAAAACAACCCATGCAATCCATACATATAAAGAAACCAAAACAAATAAGTTCAGAAATTAAGTTATGTGTAATAAAATGGCATGACACAGGGAAAAAGCATTGAACACATAAAGAAAGGGAGGTGCAGAAAGGCATGGAAAGCCAAGATACCAGTTGAAATCTGTCAGTAATTAAAAAGCAATCAGGCCCCTTGCCAGTGCAAATTAATATCAGCTGGTTCAGTCTCAAATGATGGCCTATTAAAAGGTGTCTCATTACCAAGGTGTCACACAAGAAGATGGTGTAGCCAATGGCCCCCTTAGGGGTGGCTGAGTATCGCAGTTCACCTGCACACACTGCCCTCAATCACACCCATACAGCTTCAGAGTCACAGAAAAGGCTGGTACTTTGGTTTGTTTTGTTTTATTAGGGGAATTGAACTTGGATGGGAGTTGGGATGTTGTGGGATGCCCAAAGAATTAATTCAAAACACATGAGACCATCTACTGTATATACGTGTATATAACACATCTCTTCCTCCAGCACATGACTTATCTCCAGGTGAGGCCTTGCTCCTCTCACTTGCACTTCTCTTTTACTCCAGATGATCTCCTTGTTCCTCTCACCTGCACTTCTCTTATTTCTCCAATGAGGCCTAGAAGGAAATTTACTAGACCTCCAGCGTTTCTTCAACCCAGCTAGCACATGGTGAGGCCTGCAGTATTGTATGCAGAACCTCTGGACCACTCATTACAGGTAGGAACAGTTGACCCCATAGTGTAGAATAAAAAGTTCCTACTGTGCTAGCTGGCTCGATGGACTACTACTGCCAGCCCATCCTCTTCCTCCAGGCCCTGCCAGCCACTTCAGCTGCAATGGCCTTCACCACTACCACGGTAGTGCCACAGGCCCTTACTGACTTCTACATCCTTTCAGACTGTCTCTCACTCTCAATCTGCTCTGGCATGCCTTTACAGCTTTCCAGTGTGTGTGTGCCACTAACCAACCACCAGTGGACTCCTTGCTGAGCTTCTCCTGTAGCACTGTCTGTTGCTCTCCCACTCCCTTGTGCCTCACCTCCAGGATCTCACTATCCTCCTGGATGCACCCGAGCCCCAGGCCTCAAGGTCACCCCCCCCAGACTGGGGGCTCCCGGTGGGGCCTCAGCAACCTCAGATGCATTCCAGCACTTCCACCAGAACTCACTAATCCCAGACTGGGCTGACCCTGGGTATTTAAGGAGGCCTGCCCCCTGCCAATCCAGATTTCATAAAAAAGAGAGAAAGAAAAGAGCGCCTCTGAGTGCAAAGAATTTATTGATGCAGAATAGTGAACACAAAAGACTTACATAATGGGTATTGCAGGTGCGTCCCTTCGGGGGGGGGGGAGGAAGAAGTAAGGGACGAAGGCAGTTCTCCCGTGCCCACTGCAATCTCTCCAAAAGCGGTCAATCCGTGATGTAATGCCGAGGATGTCGGCTGTCGATTGCGTCGGGCATCTATGGAGTGGGAGGAGAGCCAAAAGACCACAACGTGTTTCGGAGCGTTTAATCCAGAAAAGGAAATTTTATTGAATTTCTCACAGTCCAGACAAGCAAACAGTGTCAACAACATAATCCACATTTGTGGTACATTGTACATACCATAACAAATCCCCACATTTCTTTGCAATATACATTGATAATCCAAGACTTGCATCCGGTCATCCCAGGTATGAACTCATCAGAAAATGTGCAGGAGATCTCCCCCCCACCCTCAACCCCTTCCCTATACAACCAAATCTCAGCATCAGGCCATATGCATGCCCAACAGCCTATCCATAGTCAAATCCGCCGGGGCGAGCCCCGGTACCTCCAGCCACCTTCCCCATATTTTTTCAAATTTAGAAGCACAGCCCCTATGATGATAGATAATTTTTTCCATCCTCAATGTATTTCCCACCACTGCCACCCATTCCCCAACTGTCGGAGGGGACTCAGATTTCCAGTGCACCATAATCATTTTACGGGCTAGAAAAAGAGTTCTAGTAAGAGCCACACAAATATGGTGCTCCCACTCGAACCCATCCAAAAGGTTAAGTAGGCATTGTTTAGGGTCTAAAGGTACTGAAACCTGAAACACTGTATTCACAGTGTCAATCACCCCCTTCCTGTACACATGGAGCTTGGGGCAACACCACAACATATGAATCAAGTCTCCGTGGTCTCTTTTGCATCTAGTACAAGTCGGGGTGGAGAGCAGCCCCATACCATGTAGCCTGTGAGGGGTGTAGTACACTCTCAAGAGAGTGTATAGTTGAGTCAGTCTCTGCGTCACATTCAAGGAGCAAACGGTCACTGCTTGTAGGGCCTCCTCCCACTGGTCCTCATCAAGCAGGCCCACATCCAGTTCCCATTTCGGCCTGGCTCTCAAGGGATGCTTTTCAAGATATAGATGGAGTAAGGGGGTATATCTTTGAGATATAAACCCCTTAGAGGTGTCTGCCCCTCTAAGCTGAGCAAACAGTGGTGCTGAAGCCAGCGTCCAGTCTGTGGTCTTCCCCTGGGCATGAACTGCATGTCTCACTTGCATGTAATAGAAATGCATCGATACCGGCAGATTGAACGCCTCCCTTAGGGCTGCGAATGAGAGCAGCTTACCGTTATGGAAAATTTGCCTCAAATATATAATACCGTGTTTTTTCCACCTGGCTGCATTTTGGAGTTTGGCTAACTCAGGGTAGGCTATGTTAGACCAGATAGGGCTGAATTCCGTTATTCCTGTCACCCCCTGAAGGTACCTGACCTTGTTCCATATTTTTTGTATTAAATTATATGTTGGGAAAGCCTTTTGGGGCCTTCCAAACGTCCCCGCCTCGAGGGCGGTTGGGATAGAACTACCTCCCACCGTATGTAGCATAACCAACTGGGAAGCATTGGGGTCCCTGCCAGTGTACCCCCCCTCCTCCAACATAGTATCTATCAAGTGCTGCAATTGTGCGGCCAGATAATACAGCCATGGATTTGGCAATGCGAGACCCCCACTATCCTTAGGGTGTTGCAGCTGTTTCAGCTTTATTCTAGGAGGGCGATCTTTCCAGAGTAGTGTACGATAAATAGAATTTACTATCCTAAAAGTTTTTAATGGGATCACCACAGGTGAATTGTGCAACATATATAGTAATTGAGGCATGAGGATCATCTTAATAAGATTTGCCTTGCCCGCGACTGACAGACACAGGTTGTTCCAGGTTTTCACACGCATCCGAAAACGTGCTATAAGGGGGGCAATGTTAAGCAAACTGTAATCCCAGATCCGTGAGGTCACCCAGATTCCAAGATATTTAAGAGAATTTGCAACAGGGATGTCCACCACCGAGCCTCCCTGCTGCAAATGGTCTCCATCAATTGGCATCAATGCAGACTTAGTCCAATTTATTTTTAAGCCTGGGAATTTACCAAATCGTGTAATAGTCTCCATTGCCAACTTTAGGGATTGTTCCATGTCTCCTAACAGAATCATGGTATCGTCAGCATAGAGCATCACCTTCTCCTGCCTATCCCCATAGCAGAAGCCGGTGATGCCTGGGTGATCTCTAATCTGATTCGCCAGGGGCTCTATGGCCAAAGCAAACAGCAGGGGTGACAAAGGACACCCCTGCCTGGTGCCCCTCCCCAAGTTAAAGGGAAGGGACATTCTGCCCGCTTCTCATATAGCTGCCCGGGGGCGGTAGTACAATAATCGCACCTAGGAGATATAGATCTCCCCAAAGCCAAAACGCCTCAACACCTCCCATAGATAAGGCCACTCTACACTATCAAAGGCCTTCATAGCATCCAGTGAAAGCAGGGCTCTATGTCCAACATTGTCTGCCTGCGACTGCATGTTGAGAAACAGCCTTCTCAAGTTCACCGCTGTGCATTTGTTCGGCATAAAGCCTGCCTGGTCCGGATGAATGATAGCCGTAATAACCTTGTTTAATCTAAGGGCCAGCACTTTAGCCAATATCTTGATGTCTGTTTGCAACAGTAAAATCGGCCTATACGAGGCCGGGTCCACTGGATCCTTACCTGGTTTCAATATCAGCACTATGTTGGCCTTAGACATAGAGGGTGGCAGGGTATGTTGCACCCTTGCTGCATTGAACACCCCTAACAGTCTGGGTAATAGTGTCTCGGAGTATTGTTTGTAAATTTCCATAGGGATACCATCTTCTCCCGGGGCCTTACAGTTAGGGAACGTCCCCACCGCCGTCTGCACCTCCTCAAGTGTGAATGGGGAATCTAACTCCCTGCGTTGAGTCTCATTGAGTCGTGGGAAGTTTATCCCTGTTAGATATACAGCCAGGTCCTCTGGGTCATAGTCTGAGGCAGGTAGATACAGTGCCTCGTAAAAACCTGCCAGTGTCTGCAGTATCCGGTCGGGTGAATGCTCCAGTTTCCCGCTGCCATTTTTTACCGTCCCCATGGCCAGGGAGCGTTGCTCTGACCCAGCTATTCTGGCCAGAAGGTGGCCCGTTGTCTCCCCCTCCTTAAAGAATGCCAATTTTGAAAAAAATCTCTTTTTGTCCACCATCAAGGTCAGCAGGTGCTCATACGCAGACTGAGCCGACTGCCAAGCCTCTCTAGCGTCATCAGTAGGATCCTGCACATACTGCGCCTCTAGGGAATGTACCCGTGCCTCCAAATCTCCCCTCAGTCCCTTTGAGTGTTTTTTAATCCTAGTAATTTCAGCACTGAACAGACGCCGTAAGTATAGCTTAAACTCCTCTCACACCTCCAGCACAGCCCCTTGTTGGCGAGTAAAGAACACTCGGATGCTCTGCTCCAGCTCCTCATGAGTAGTAAAAAGTTTGAGCCAAAAGGCATTACATTTCCATGGAGCTTTAGGCAGCGAGGATGTTGGCGCAACCGTAAGGCACACCACCATATATGAATGGTCTGAGACACATCTAGGTTTATATGAGATCTCCGAGACTGAAGAGAGCATTGCCGAGTTCCCCAATGCCAAATCAATCCTAGAAAGGGAGCCATGAGATTTGTAAAAACAAGAAAACTGCCTCTCTGAGGGGTTTCTATGTCTCCACAAATCTAGGCATCCATCCCACCCCGCGAAGCAGTCGCGCCAGAGGAGTCTCCCTTAACAAGGCACAGGTGTTTGTCGAGACCAGGATTCAACCAGCAATTAAAATCGCCAATGATCAGCAAAGGGAGGTCCGGCCTCCCCTCCAGGAAATCCAGGAGAAGCCGGAGCACCCGAGCATCAAACGGCGGAGGTATGTACACACATGCCAATACACATTTCAGTGTGCCTATCCGACAATGTAGGAATATAAATCTTCCCTCAGGGTCCACCTTGACATCATACTCCTGGTAGTCCAGGGATCTGTGTATCACAAAACTCACCCCCCGGGAAAACGAGGTGTGGGTGGAGTGATAGGCCCACCCCATCCATGAGTAACTCAGGCCGCTTTTAGTGCCTGCCATCAAGTGTGTCTCCTGAAAACATATGATGGCAGGATAAAACTTTTTGAGACAAGCAAAAATCATAGTACGTTTCAGAGGGGAGTTCAGGCGTCTAATGTTCCAAGATATCAGCGGGATCCCTGCCATGGTACATATATGGGTAGCGTCCACATATATCCATGTTCCATAGGGAAACAATGGGCAACAGGGGCCAAGTTGGAGGGTCGGAGGCTGTTCAGCATTGCCTGTGTCCAGGCAGTAAAGTGGGCAATGTCAAAGCCTCTACACTGCAAGTCTGAACCGTGGGTAAGCCTCAACCGAAAGAAACGAAACGGCACATCAGTGCCAACAGTTGCGACTGAACCTGTAATATGGCAACTGCCCTCCCTGTGCACTTTGAACAGGGCGGCAGATAGAATCAGATAACAAAAAGAAAAAAAAAGAGTTTTCATACCATCCAGAACCGCCAACCGGGCAGATCCAATAACTTTAACACAACTTTGCTGTAAGCAGACAGTTTGTCGTCTCATCACACTAAGCAATATTCCGTGAAGTAACAGTTGAGTTCCTGGCGCTTGTAGAAGTATAACGTCCCCCGGCAAAGGGTAAGCATGTTGCTACTGGAAATGCAGTCTAGCTTCAATCTCCATCTGCGCCAGCTCGACAATGATGTAAGGCCTGCTCGTTATAGTCCAACCATGCGGCTGCGTCTCTTGCCGACTCAAAAAACAGAGCCTGCCCCTCAGCCGTAACACGCAACTTAGCTGGATAGAGCATGGCATAAGGTAGTTGCAGGGAGCACAAGCGTCTCTTCACTTCCCCAAATTTGACTCAACTCCTCTGTACCTCCGCAGAAAAGTCCGGGTAGAACGACACCCGGACACCATTATATTGCACATTCACCCGCTCCCAGGCGCATCTCAGCACTGCCTCTCGATCCCGGTAATGCAGAAGCCGGGCCAGCATTGGTCTCGGAGGTGCTCCCTGGGGCAATGGACAGCTCGGGGTCCTGTGGGCCCGCTCTACTGTAAAGAATGGAGAGAAAGCCTCCCTGCCAAAGACCTCAACAAGCCACTGTTCCACAAAAGTGGTAGGGTCTTTACCTTCAGTTTTCTCCGGGAGCCCAACAATGCGGATATTGTTCCTGCGTAAACAGTTTTCCGTATCCTCTGCTCTGTTGGCAAGCTCCTGAGCCATCCTGTGGGCTGTCTGGGCTTCCCGGGCTGTTTGCGGCATTGTGTCCTCAATGTCACTGACCCTGCTTTCTACCACTGTAGCTCTCTCATGAACCTTCTGCAAATCTTGCCTCAGCAGAGAGACCGTATCCCTAAGGCCTCCAAACTGGTCTTTCAGGGTGTTTACTGAGGCCGTGCACACATGGACCGCCCAAAGAATTTCAGCTAGTGTGGGTTGTGCAAGCTCTTGTGTATTCCCCGTAGGGGGAGAGGGAGGGTGCGGTGTCTCTGCAGCTGAATTATCCGCTCCTGTGACCGTGCTCTGTCCCTTTTCCATCTGACCACCTCCTCCCCGAGGCCTATTGACAAGTGAGGCCTCTCCTCCACTCCCAGCCACTGTCCCCGTAACTTTCTGGGCATAATACAGCATATCCCGTGGCTGATCTTTCCCCTGGGATTTGCCCGCTTTCTTACCGCTCTCCTCCTTGCTTTTGTCTGGTGCTCGTGGTGTGCGTTGAGTGAGGGCCGCATCCACGGCGTCGCCATCTAGGGAGTTTGAGCCTGTCATCCCAATCACACCTGTACGGGTCTTCCCCCGAGTGCAGAGGGCCGGCGGCAGGTCCGGGAGAGGCAGAGAGTCGGAAGTCAGCTGGGGATCTGCAGAAATCAGCATTAGGGATGCAGGGGGAGGATCGTTATTCGGATCAGGCACGGAGCTCTCACATGCTGATCTTGACCACGCCCCGTTAATACCATCTTATTGTTGTACTTTTGTCTGCCAGAACTGGCTTTTTTTCCTTTCCTTTATTGTCATTTTTAAAGAACACACTAGATAGTGTATATACTAGTTCTCCCTTTTATTTACTGTATATATATATATATATATATATATATATATATATATTATATATAAAATATGTATTCTCTCCAACAGCGGCATCCCATTTTTTTGGATACTTTTTTTGATACATTTTTATATCTATTATCTCTGATCAGTATTCTCGGTCCATATTTTTTACTGTGTTTTTGATATTGTGCTATTTTTTATAAAAAGTTTGTCATATTTGCTCCAAGATCCCCTGATTTAATAGTAGCCTTTCAGTATTTGTTATTTATTTTTTCCTCTGGTTTTAAAATGGAGCTCACTTCTGCCCCCCCCCTCCCTTTTGTGGATGTGGCCATGACTGTTCTAACAAGTCTCCTAGTTAATCTATTGTCCAGTGCGGAGGCTCCCCCCTCCACACATATAAATCAGTCACTTTTCTCTTCCTCTGTACACTTGAGAAAGGAGCGCGCATGCCCGGTGGGCCCTTTGCATACGCTCTGAAACACGTTGTGGTCTTTTGGCTCTCCTCCCGCTCCGTAGATGCCCGACGCAGCTCATGCTGTGTTCCAAGACTTGTTTCCATCCTGCTTTCATCCACCCGTAAATTCCTGTTAGGACAGCTGGCGTTCTCGGCATTACATCACGGATTGACCACTTTTGGAGAGATTGCAGTGGGCACGGGAGTACTGCCTTCGTCCCTTACTTCTCCCCCCCCCCCCCGAAGGGACGCACCTGCAATATCAATTATGTAAGTCTTTTGTTCACTCTTGTGTATCAATAAATTCTTTGCACTCAGAGGCGCTCTTCTCTTTCTCTCTTTTTTATGACGTTTGGAGCTGACTTCACGCCATAAGAAGAGCCAGGACCTAGTGCATACTTCCATTCACATACCGGTGACGG
>BLSH010465673.1:321074-348150 GCA_018402905.1 Glandirana rugosa
CACTGGTGACGTTCAGTGGGCAGTGGGTAGTCACTGGTGGCGGTCAGTGGACAGTGCGTAGACACTGGTGGCGGTCAGTGGGCAGTGAGTAGTCACTGGTGGCGGTCTGTTCGCCGTGGGTAGTCACTGGTGGCGGTCTGCGGGTGAGTGGCGGTGGTCCCTGATGGGTGCCGGGTGTCTGTTGGTGGTCACTGATAGGTGATGAGTGTCTGGTGGAGGTCACTGCTGGGTGCCGCTTGTCTGGCGGTGGTCACTGATGGGTGCCGCTTGTCTGGCGGTGGTCACTGATGAGTGACGGGTGACTGGCGGTGGTCACAGATGCGTGACAGGTGACTGGCGGTGGTCACTGATGGGTGACGGGTGACTTGCAGTGGTCACTTATGGGTGATGGGTGACTGGTGGTGGTCACTGATGGGTGACGGGTGACTGGCGGTGGTCACTGATGGGTGACTGGCGATGGTTACTGATGGGTGACTGGTCATGGTCACTGATAGGTGATGGGTGACTGGCGCTGGTCACTGATGGGTGAGGGGTGACAGGCCACGGGTGACTGGCGGTGGTCACTGATGGGTGACTTGCGATGGTTACTGATGGGTGACTGGTCATGGTCACTGATGGGTGACTGGCGGTGGTCACTGATGAGTGAGGGGTGACAGGCCACGGGTGACTGGCAGTGGTTACTGATGGGTGACGGCCATGGTCAGTGATGAGTGACAGGCCACAGGCTACGTCAGTGTTGGGTGACAGGCCACTGATGTGCCGGTTGACACACCACGGTAACTGATGGGTGACGGGTGACACGCCACGGTCACTGATGGGTGTTGGGTGACAAGCCACGGTCGCTGATGGGTGACGGGTGACATTCCACGGTCACTGACGGGTGACACACCACGGTCAGTGATGGGTGACGGGTGACACGCCACGTCAGTGATGGGTGATGGGTGATACGCCACGGTCAGTGATGGGTGACGGGTGACAGGCCACGGTCACTGATGGGTGACAGGTGACATGCCACGGTCAATGACAGGTGACGGGTGACAGACCACGGTCAATGACGGGTGACAGGCCACGGTCACTGACGGGTGACAGGTACACTTTATGATGACAGGTGCACTTTATGATGACAGGTGCACTTTATGGGGGCATATGGGGTGACTGTTGGGGTGACAGGTGCATTGGGGGGCAGGGGGGGATGTGTGAGTGTGATTTTACTATGCAGATCAGTAACTCACTGATCCCAGCTCTTCTCTCACACTGGACACTGTGTGAGGAGAGAAGAGCTGGTAACAGTGAGATACCGCTCTGTTTACATTGGAAGTGATCAGCTGGGAAGTAGACCACAGCCGATCACAAGGTATCGGTGACAGGCTGTGTTCCCTAGGAACACGCCGCCAACGATATGCACGTGCAGCGCGCTCCCGATCGCGCGCATGCGCAGTGCGAATCGAGGAGGTGCCATTTGTGATCAGCCGTGACTCCGTCACGGCTGATCACATGGTAAACAGCCATGCCCAATGGCTGTTCACCCCCGTCGGTGACGCGGCGTGTCCTGGGGACACGCCTAACACAGACAGAGCCGGGATGCGCACGCCTGATCGCGTGCAATCCCGGCTTAAAGCTGCGACGTCATATGACGTCCACCCGGAACGAAAGCCGCTCCGCCGTCATTTGACGGCGGGCGGACGGCAAGCGGATAAAGTTTGCTGCACAGTATTTAGACAAGCCTGTGAAATACTGGGAGAATATATATTGGTCAGATGAGACCAAAATTGAACTCTTTGGGTGCCATAATACACACCATGTTTGGAGGTCAAATAGCACTGCACATCACCCCAAAAACACCCCCATACCAACAGTGAAGTTTGCAGGTGGGAACATCATGGTGTGGGGCTGTTTTTCAGCATACAGTACTAGCAAACTTCATGTCATTGAAGGAAGCATGAATGAAAAAATGTACCAAGACACTCTTGATAAAAATCTGCTGCCATCTACCAAGATGATGAAGATGAAACAAGGGTGGACATTTCAGCAAGACAATGATCCCAAACTCAAAGCCAAGGAAACTCTCAATTGGTTTCAAAGAAAGAAAATAAAGCTGCTAGAATGGCCCAGCCAATCACTTGACTTGAATCCAATAGAAAATATATTGAAAGAACTAAAGAACAGAGTTAATGTAAGAGGCCCACAGAACCTTCAACATTTGAAGACTGTTTGTGTGGAAGAATGGGCCAAAATTACAACTGAGCAATGCATGCAACTAGTTTCTCCATACAGGAGGCCTCTTGAAGTGCACATCTCTATAAATGTGACTTGAAATGTCAAGAAGTTCATAAAAAAAAAGTTTGTTCTTGTAATGATGGATGTGTCAAACCATACTGCACATGGTTGTCGACTTCAGTGCACAACACCCAAATAGTACCCAAGCTCCTTACCAGGTGCAGGTGATCTTTATATTAGAAGAGATCCACAATGCATTAAAGATAGCCAACTCTGCTACCATAATCAAGAAAATTCTTCCAGTGTCATCAGCGTTATTTAGGGAACTCACTCATCCCAATCATAGAGGGGAGCAAAAAAAGGCAAGGCCATATTGTGTAATATTGTATGGTTCAATCTTGTTTAATAATAAAAGAATAACCCTCACATTCTGAATAGAGAGACACAGTGCACACCACCAATACAGGCAGGTATGATTATGTGTCTGTCCGGGCCCCATCGAATGGATGTCATCGGGGGGAAGAGATCTGCAAGAATGCTCCAGGGTAAACACACATAGGAATTTGTGCCACTTTAAGGTGGAGTGGACTGTTTATGTATCTGGCCCAAACCCGGGCTACTGGAACTTCACTCTCTCAATTAACATTGACTATTGTTAGTCTTTATGCCGCTAGCATTAGTAAATAGATAGGAAAGTATATTATATTTACTTGTTTTAAACTTTTACAATTCTTCAATTACTTCCTGGTTTCTGGCCTAGGCAAATGATGTCACACATCCCACCTACCTCTTCAGGAGGGTAGGAGGGGTTTTCTCAGCTAAGCACCCCCTCCTGCCTGCTTGTTTTAGCTAAGGGCAGATGGATTGCAGAAAAGAAATGCTACATGAATAATTTGCCCTTACTCAAGATGGCCATGGCCAGAATTGATAGGGGGTATTTACAAAATGTACCATTCAGTGAAAAATGAATGCTCAAACACACTGTTGATTCAGGAATACAGGCAGCTAAAATGATATGCTGGAAAATCCAGTTGGTTCCTTCTCTTCCAATTTACTGAGCCTCCTTACTGGTCAATGAGGTCATCCATAGCATTATTAGACCAATATATATGGATAGTATAAATGTAGGTAAATTGTAAGTGTATTTATGCATGTGTTGTCAACATATGCTCAGTTTAAACAGCTTAGGGATATGGCAGGTTTTATAATATTATTATTATATACGATTTATATAGCGCCAACAGTTTGTGCAGCACTTTACAACGTTAGGGCAGTCAGTACAGTTACAATACAATTCAATACAGGAGGAATCAGAGGGCCCTGCTCCTTAGAGCTTACAATCTAGAATCAATAAACTTGTGTATAGGTCCAATATAGGCATGGAGGCGTGCTCATCCTGGCACCAACAAGAAACAAATGCCCAGCTCTTTATCAGAAGATATTTTCAGATATATGGAACATTTATGTAAAGTACAAAAACTGCTGCATTCTGCACAAATGATTTCTGAATCAATGCATTAATCATCTTTTCTAGGTAGGCAGTGCTGATTTACAACAGGTCCTGTGGAAACTGATGGCTCGAGGGTTTTGTTTAAACACTTTTCTTATGAATCATACCATTTTTGAAAAAAACATACAAACAATCAACTCAAGTATAGACTTCAATTGACTCATGTCTATCATCATTTAAAACACTCAAATGGTTATATTTGAATGTAATTCATAACAAATTATATTGCAATTTCCTCTGTTTCATCCATGACTAATACATGCTGATACATTAGTAAAATGTTCAATATTATCAGATCTAAAATTATACCTCACCCTTTTAAATTGTATGTCAATCTCTCCTTCCCTCCATGCATGTACTTTCTTGTCTAAAAATTGTCTCTTAACAGACACAACTTGACTGCTAATGGAATGTCAAGTGTTGTGGGGGGTCACAAACCACATATAAACCATCCCGATGGTGCCATTCCAGGAAGATGAATTTAGAAGAATCCGTCAATCCCAATTGGTTCCATTTGGTGTAGTGAAAGTCACATTTTTTTGCCCTTCAGGGGATTTTGTTGAGTTGGAATACTATTTGGACTAAGATGTACAATACCAAATAGCAAAAAGTATATTAACCCCAACCAGCTACAATGATATTGCCCTTCTATCTCCCAGAGGTCCCATTACTGGAATGTTAGTTTAGACCAGTGGTTCTCAACTCCTGTCCTCGGGACCCACTTACAGGTCAGGTTTGCAGGATAACTGAAATGCATCACAGGTGATATCATTTGCTGCTCAGTGATTGCAGTATTCTGGTCTGCATCTCCCCAAGGTAATACTTAAAATCTGGCCTGTTGGTGGGTCCTGAGGACCAGAGTTGAGAACCACTGGTTTAGACCAATATAAATAATAGGGCATTTTTTTAATAAGTCCCCATACTATTTTCGAAGCATCACATTCCCAATAAGTAAATGATATCCATTTGCAATCATAGGTGTAAAGTCATATGTATGACTAGACCTGAACTAAGGAAGTGCCTAAGGCCTGAACGGAACTAAGGGTACCTCTGCTGTATGCAATGCTTAGGGATACCAACTAAACTTTTAAATGTAGACCTATCCTAAGTTATACACATGTGTTAATAATTACAGTGTTTTCCCTGAAGGTAGTCGGCCACAGAACCAGTGTAATGCATATGCATCAGTAATTAAAATTATATATTGCCAACCTTGGTTGCATGTGAAGTGCAAAACAAGCTAGGGTTCTACTGAATCAAGTTAGAATTGGTAAGGCTGGTTTCATATGTTATGCAATCCTAGGCTGTCATGTAATGCCCTTGGCCAAGATCAGATGTCATAGGCACACAGGGAGTGGATAGGCTGAAAGAGGCAGTTTGCCAATTCTGTTTCAGTAAACTTAGAACCAGTGGCTATTAGGGCATGGCAGACAGTCACCAAACTCTGAAAGCAGCTTGTTTCTAGGTATATGGATGCAGCGTACTCATACTGTAAACATGCTGTACACTATTCCACCAACAACAATATGCCAACTATGCCAGGACAGGAAGAGTGAGGGACTTGAAAGATTGCATGAATTTGTTACCTATAGTCAGCAATATGTTTGGTGGGTGAATATGTATGGCCCCTGTCAGCCTGGGCCATGGCCTAAATAAGCTATTGGAATCACACAGTAAAGATACACCCGAGGTCACAAATGGCTAGAGAATGTAAAATTTGAATTGTTGGAAAATGCTCTTCACCCCATCTATAAAGGTTTTCTTGCACTGCAAAACAGCCAATCTTCAGCTTTCACACCTGACTTCATTAACCACCTGTAAAATGGAATAGAAGCTTCCACCCTGCACCTGGTCAACAGGTTCAGTCTGTCCCATGCCTGGCTTCACTGTGTCTGAAGTTTGACTTTGGACCTTTATTCTGTCTCCCACCTGCCTCAACCATTTACTTGTCAAATGATGCTTCTATTTATCAATCTGGTACGCACTTCGTATGCCAGCTTCTCTGCTGTCAGTACCAAATCTTCTGTGTGTTGCACCCTGGCAACCTAACCTATTCAACACAAGTGGCTCTGATGAAGCCATAATGCTACAGGAGTTTGCCTTGGGGAGAGTCCTGGTGGCACAGAGAGTTCCAGAATCATGAAACCACTTACCTTCATGGACATACTCATTTGTGGGGCCTGTTTTGGGGTCATATGAACAGTTCTGTTGGTATTAAAAGTGATTTCAGTGAATTGTGTTTATTGGTTATGGGGCAATAAGTGATAAGTGGCAGAGTCAATATGATGTTAAGCACAAAACCCTGAGAAGGGAAGTTTATTGAGCAACAGTACTGGACACTGAACGAGGCCCTAATTTGCTTTCTGCACAGGGTCTATCTGGAGTCTGTGTTGGACATTTGATGTGTAGATGTGTTTTAAAGTGAGTTTACATCAGTGGGCCTGGTAGCCCGCTTTTATTAAAAAGGGAAAAACAAAGCAAAATTCCAACACCAACAGGTTGCCCACGCAGGGGTTTCAGCTCCACACAAAACAGCATTAACAAAAAATGCCGAACCACCCCACTCTTCAGTCAGCAGAACCACTGCTCGATCCAGTCTCCCTGACCTTGGGGTCCTCAGACTCTCTCAGTCTGAGCTTGCTCTGGCCTCACCAGATAGGGTTCTCCCAGCACCCTGGGCTCTCCCACTTCTTGGGAACATAAGACTCCCTAGTCACCTCAGCTTTCCCGGTCCCTCCGGACTTGCCCAGGCCTATGGGCAAGAAGTCCCCCATCATAGGATCATATCTCCCAAGCAAGTCATTCCTCCTGGCTGGAGCACACTGCTATCTTCATACACAGCTTTTGTTTCTGAATGGCAACAACTGCCCTGAGCTATGCTCAGATCTGGCTTATAAAGATCCTGACCACCTGTGCACTTCCACAGGCTGTAGGCAACTAGCAAAGCCACAGGACTGAAGGCTCTGTTCCACCCAGTACTCTTTGGAACACTCAAGATCCCAATCTGGAACTACGAAATCCAGAGAAAATTTAATGGAGAAATATGGCCAAAGCTTTTTTGGCTATACTCCTCTTGTGGAGTTGTGCAGTAAGTTCTGAACTCCTGCAAATTGTTTTCAGGCCGCTGTTGGCTGAGGTCACAGAGCCGGTCCAGGCTCAGGAAAGATCCCGGTAGCTGGCTCAGTCTCCCATTGTGCCACTGAGAGACTGAGCCAGCCGCTCCCACCCTCTCCACAGCCCAGTGCTCCTGTGAATACTGGAGGGGCAGAACAGAGAGCCAGGGACTGACAGTCACCAACTCTCTGCAGGCTGAAGACTGAGAGCTGAGAACTAAGCGGTGTTTGATTGCTCAGTTTTCAGTCTTAGAGGTGGCAGAGGAGAGCTGCAGCTGGGATCAGTTCTGCAGCTATCCAGGTGAACATGATTTATTTTTTTGTTTCTTAGATTCCCGAACTTCTCTTTTAAGACACATTTCTCTTTGCTCACAAATAATCAGTTGGAGCTGCTCAAACTGACTCTTTGAGAGTCCTGTGTCAATATTATTTTCATAACTTAAATTCACATAGTTGCACAACTCGCACTGTCACAGTAGGTATAGAAGAAGCCTTATCCTTGCAAGTATTACTTGAACTGAGAGAAATGCTTGTTGCTCTTAAAGTGTTTATGCCGCCTAAGTCCCAGTGTAATGTTTCCATTTTCCCTGCATGTAATTGGCAAGGCAGGTCAGTATATATTTCAAAAAACAAAAAAGAAGGCCTGCTATATAACTTTCAAGTTGAAGTTTATCTGTTTTTATTTTTCCTTCCCTGGTTCCTTCTTTCCCTCCTTATCAATATGCTAATACCATTTTTAAAAAACATTTCTGTTTTCATTAAATACCTCATTTGGATCCAGTGACATATTCACTGGGCCTCTGTGCTTCCCTATGCAATGTGGACATTTTGGGTTTTGTACCTAGCTTCCTGAAACATCACAGTGTCCTACCTCAATACTCCTTTCTAGAGCAGTGTGTTGGCTTTTGGGAGGAGTTATGCTTATATCAAAATGCCTTTATGGGTTGATGCCAGTTTTAAGAAGTGGGCATTCATAAACAGACAGCATTTGCATCCAGAATGCCCTAGGTCAGTGATGGCGAACCTTGGCACCCCAGATGTTTTGGAACTACATTACCCACGATGCTAATGCACTCTGCAGTGTAGTTGAGCATTATGGGAAATGTAGTTCCAAAACATCTGGGTTGCCAAGGTTCGCCCTCACTGCCCTAAGCAATGCACACATGTGGTGCTGAGCCTCCATGATTAAACAAACTGATAACCAATGAATGAAAGGGTCAGGCTGGGGAAGAAAGACCTACATCAGTGGTTCTCAACTCCGCTCCTCAGGACCCACCAACAGGCCAGATTTTAAGTATTACCTTAGGGAGATGCAGAATAGAATGCTGCAATCACTGAACAGCAAATGATATCACCTGTGATGCATTTCAGTTATTCTGCAAACCTGGCCTGTTAGTGGGTCCCAAGGACCGGAGTTGAGAACCACTGACCAGTCAGGAAATGAGGTGGGCTCTGTCTGATTTTCTGCAGCTTCGAATGCACACGGTAAGAAGCTGACAGTGTGCAGTGAAATTAAATTTAAAAAAAATCAGTACAGGGGAGGAATCTGTACAATAAACTGAAGATCAGGCTTAATAGTATATACAACATGTGGCAGTGTCTCTTGATACAACACTACAAGGTAAAGGTAATAGATATTATTTTGTGAACTATAAGGTTGTTTAAAGGCACAGTGTTATAATGTTAAAAGCAAATGTATTGCAAAAAGTTAGTAATTATAACTTTCGTCTTATAGTGGATAACCTCTATACCTCCTCATTTCCACATCATGATCCTTTAACATACATGTGATCACAAATATGTCATCATGAGAAAACTTTCTCTTGCACACCTACAGTCACAGTCACATTCCAGATAAAGTGCGTTTCCAGCGTTCCCTCAGCTTTACTCATAAAAAAAAAATGAATGACCATAGATGGAATGCAGCCTGGGAAATAGGTTAAGGTATACAAAGAAATGATGCAAGAAATACAAAGATTTATTGATTTGCATAGCAACATACGTTATATTACCAAACGTATTGGGAGCCTTTACATGCACATGAACTTTAATGGCTTTGTCTAATGTTTTAATCCATAGAGTCTAGTATAGAGTTGGCCCACCCTTTTCAGTTATAACAGCTTCAACTCTCCTGGGAAGGCTGTCCACAAGGTTTAGGATTGTGTCTATGGGAACGTTTGACTATTCTTCCTGAAGCACATTTGTGAGGTCAGGCACTGACGTTGGATGAGAAGGCCTGGCTTGCAGTCCCCGCTCTATTTCATCTCAAAGGTGTTTTATCGGGTTGAGGTCAGGACTCTGTGCAGGCCAGTCAAGTTCCTCCACCACAAACTCACTCATTCATGTCTTTATGGACCTTGCTTTGTGCACTGGTGCGCAGTCATGTTGGAACAGGAACGGATCATCCCCAAACTGTTCCCACAAAGTTAGGAGCATGAAATTGCCCAAAATGTTTTGGTATGGGGGCCCCATTAAACGTTTCCTTCACTGGAACTAAGGAGCCAAGCCCAACCCCTGAAAAACAACCCCACACCATAATCTCCCCCTCCACCAAATGATTTGGACCAGTGCACAAAGCAAGGTCCATTAAAAAACATGGATTAGCGAGTTTGGGGTGGAGGAACTTGACTGGCCTGCACAGAGTCCTGACCTCAACCTGATAGAACACCTTTTGAATAGATTAGGGGGGAAACTGAGAGCCGGGGCTTCTCGTCCAACATCAGTGCTTGACCTCACAAATGCGCTTCTGGAAGAATAGTCAAATATTCCCATAGACACTCCTAAACCTTGTGGACAGCCTTCCCAGAAGAGTTGAAGCTGTTATAGCTGCAAAGGGTGGGCCAACTCAATATTGAACCCTACAGACTAAGATTGGGATGTCATTGAAGTTCATGTGCAGGCAGGAGACCCAATACTTTTGGAAATATAGTGTATGTGTATAGCTGTTCCAGACTCCAAAGGAGGATGATTTGCCCACAGAAAGGATATTTTCACATAGTGTAATAAATTCTTATAAAGTCATTTATTAAAACAACTATTATTTTCACAATTAACAAGTAAATAAAAGCAGGCATAAAGGCATACATCCGTCCAGTCCCCAGCAAACACTTTGTATACTCAGGAATGATGACCTGAGGTTGACCCTCTGTTTTGAGGCCTAACCAAACCTACATCTCTATCTGAAATTGATGAAAAAAAAAAATAATAATAATATATATTGTATATCTATCGTAGTTCTGACAGTATTACATTGGAAATAAATCGATTGGAGCAATTAGCCCACCCATTAAAAAATATAATTGGAAATAAAATATGAGGCATAAAGGTTGGTATCCCAAAGATATTCTAAATTACATAAAAAGGCATTAACAGCAAAATTCCCAAAAATCATATAATGTACATCACATAAAATTGAATTATAAATTAAAATGTAATCAGGCTTTACTAATAAAAGAATTAATGTCCCACTCCACGTTCATTCTGAACAGGGAGTAGGACTGTAGTTCATAAATCCAGAAGGTCTCCAATCTGGAGACCCTTCTAGTAGAGGCCCCACCTCTCCAGAGAGGGACAAAACAGTCTATAATTAAGAATTCAGTTCCCTTTGGATGTCTATTGTGAAACTGTTGGTAATATCTAGGCACAGTGTGATTAGTGTCCCCCTTTTTTATCTTAGCAATGTGTTCATTAACCCTTACTGTGAAGGAACGTATGGTCCTGCCAACATATTGCTTGCCACAAGGACAAGTTAAAAGGTAAACAATGCACTTAGGGAGCAAGCGTGGCGCTCTGTGACATGGACGCCTAGTCACTGAGCTCCGCACCGATCCGGCAGTCCGCGGCCCATAGCTGGGGAATCGCAAGCGGCACAGCAACACGAATGGAGCCACGAGCCCCCTCCGTCGCTTGGGCACCGCTGTATGAAGCCTTGGTCAGCCAGATGAGGCTTAAAAGCTCTGCTAGACAGAACGGCGGGAGCCGAGGGGGAAGCTAAGATGGCGGCGGAGCGGCTTCCACACGAGGCGGCTCTTCCAGGTTCCCCCACCTCACCATGGCGAGACATGGTTCAGGAGCTTCACAATAAAATGGAAGAGGCACTAGCTAAAATTGATGATCTCGAGAACCGGTCCAGGAGACTCAATTTTAGAATAAGGGGTCTCCCCGAATCAATAACGGACTTCTCTGAAGCCATTCACACTCTCCTCAAGAACCTCATCCCAGACATCAAATCCCACAGAATGGAACTTGACCGGGCTCATAGAGCCTTGGGACCCCCAAGAAAGGATGGTCTACTGTGGGACATTGTGGTAAAACCACATTATTATCACATCAAGGAGGAGGTCATGCGGAGAGCACGCTCATCTCCACAGATCCAAATTATGGGCCACCCCGTTCAGATCTATGCTGATATCTCTCCCTTTACAATGCAGAAAAGAAGGTCACTCAAACCCCTTTTGAACCTGCTACTGCAGAAAAATTTGAAATACTGGTGGCAATTCCCCTTCAGCTTGAAATTTGAATACAATGGCCAATCATACAAATTCTCAACATTCCAGCAGGGGGAGCATCTGCTACAGAAACTAGGCCTACTCTCTAAGGATCCGCAGTCTCCGATGCAGTCCACCCCCTCCAGCCTCTCTAAAAGACCACCTCCTTCCAGCCCACTCACTTCTTTGTGGCAGAAGCCCAGGTCCAAAAAAGCTAAAGAAGGACTTCTCCCGTGAAGACCTCAGGTTCCTGAACCCTTTTGCGTCCTCTTCTAACAGACCCAAGTGGGGTCCGCCCTTACTCACCCTTCGTCGGGGGCTAAGCCCTCTAAACCTTTGAACTTTGGTTCTATACTCCTTTGTTTGCTGACTCCACTCCCCACATTCTCCTACCCTGCCTTACCAGTTGGACGTCCCGAACTAAGGCTCCTTTGTCAGCATCTGGCACTGCATCCTAGGGAATCTCTCCCTTACTCCTACTGGCCCTAAGATGTTTCCATTGCCTAAGCAACGGGGCCTCTCCCGAACCTCATATTTTGCCAAATCCTTCTCAAGATACTGATCCAGCACTCCAGTCACTATGCAGATGTATCCCGGCCCCGGCAACCCCTAAGAATCATCAGTCCTCAAGACTCATAAGGATTGGAAAGATCACAAACTTTTACAGCTCAGTTCCACACCGGGCTGTAACCCCTTTATACGACTCAAGCAATTATTCAACGACCTCCTGCCCACTTTACCCAAATTTATGGCCCAGAGCTTTTCCTGACTTCCCCCCAAATGGGAGACTTGCCGGCAAGTTTGGGACTGACGTTTCCCATTCACCCCCACCCCTTCCCCCCTCTCCCCTCCACTCATTTTCACATGTTCGCTTCATTGTTTGATAGTTCTTATACATGACTATGGTTGCTCTGTTCATACTGTTAATGTTTTATATGACTATTCCTCACATTTTTGAAATCGATTGATCACCTACAACAAAGGGTGTGGTGCACGGAAAGGTTCGCTGCGCCTTCGCCTGACCCAGGAGATGCAGGATTCTGCCTCTCCGAGTCAGGACTTCCCCCACTAGTTGGGGGAGCCCATTCTCTGCCCAAGGAGTTTGGTTTACATGCTCCTCTGGCACTTGTTTCCTTCTCTTTTGCCTGTCCTCTTCTCTTTTCTATTCCCTGCCGCTAATATCTTCTTTCCTCTTTTCTCAGTGACGGAGACGCTTCTGGAACTCTGCAGGTCCCCAACGAGTCTCATGAAGAAAATCCATAATCAGTGGGCCCCAGGTACTTTCTCCAGGCATAAGGTATGTGGATGTGGATTGCTGATGGTTTCCCCTCCCCTGCTCTATGGCTGCCTCTAGCTGTCCCAGCTCCAAGCTCCATCTGATCTCGCATAATATACAGGGTCTCAACTCCCCTATAAAACGAAGAAAGGCATTCCAGTACTACCATGACCAAAAAATTGATGTCGTTTTTCTCCAGGAAACACACTTTCCGAATTCTTAGTCCCCATCTTTCATCCATCCCAAATTCCCTAAATTTTACTTAGCTAATGCTAATAATAAAACTAAAGGGGTAGGCATCTCTGAAGTTAAAGACCCAGAGGGTATATATTTAATGGTTAAGGGACTTCTTGATGGCCAGCTCTACACCTTCATCTCCTACTATGCTCCCAATAAGAACCAGTCCGCATTCTTTACAACCCTATTTCAAACCCTTTCCCATCTCGCAGATGGCACAGTGATTTACGGTGGGGACTCTAACCTAGCCTTTGATACGGGAGTGGACAAAACCCGCCCTCCTGGGAAGAATGGGATACGTCCCACAGGGCAGAGTCTTAAAGTTGCCAAACAAATCTATCTTCAGGGTCTGGTGGATATCTGGAGAGAGATGAATACAAATACAAGAGACTACACGCATTTCTCCATCCCCCACAATACCTTCGCAAGGATAGATCATTTTTTCATTTAGTCTAAACGCATCCCGCTAGTCTCCAAGTCCAGCATAAAAGACTCTGTCCTGTCGGACCACTCCTGTCTTCTACTAGTACTGAATAAACCCAGGGGTCACACGTGGGGAGACAACTGGAGACTTTACGCTTCTATTCTCAACAATCCCACTCACGTCCGCAAAATTGATAAGGCTATACAGGAGTACTTTCTTAGGAACTCCACCAGCGATATCTCCCCCGTCACATTATGGGCTGCACACAAAGCCTACATCAGAGGTATCGTTATACAAATAGCATCCAGGATCAGCAAGGCCCACAAATTGAAGATTAAAAGACTAGAACAGGAATTTGATACGCTTAGCAAACTTAACAAATTCAACCCGACTCACAAATCAAGGGAAAATCTTGAGGCAGCGTGACTAGCTTTAAACTTAGCACTAACAGCTAGGGCTGAGAAATGTATACGTTGGGAAGGAGGACGCTTCTATTACCAAAGGAACAAGGCAGGTTCCATGCTGGCTTCTAGGCTTTCTCCTAAGCCGAGGAATTATACTCTACCCAAAATCAGAATCAGGGATGGTACTCTCTCCCAGAACCCCCAGAAACTCATGGAAGCTTTCCATTCATTCTATCGTGACCTCTACAAACCAACGTCACAGGCATCCATCACCTCCTTCCTTGACTCATTAACCTCCCTGGTGGTATGATTCTGTCTGGAATTTTGTTCCAAAAGCGGTACAATTATTTTGCATGAAAATTTGGCGTTTTATATTGTAGGCCTGTAATTCTTAGGAATAACTCACTTAAATCTGTCCAAACAAGAGTCTAGTAGACATCCCGGGTATGAAAAAGTTTGAAAAATGAAATCATAAATTATAATATAATAAATAACTAAAAATAAGCTCAGTTGCAGAATTGTCGCTATCGTCACTTTCAGTTGCTGATGATAAATTTCCCCAAAAATCAGTATCACTCAATTCTGCAAATGATTCTTATTTACTATCTCTGTTTTCTAGCTGATCAAAAACCACTTTTGACGCAAAGGGACACTTTTTGGTTGCTATGGACATTCTCAAGTTTCCTGGCAGAAAGAATGACATTTATTATATAAAAGTGCATGCAGGGCTCTGGGCAAACCACTAGGGACAAAGGGGGTGTGAAATGTTTTCATACAGTGTACTGTATGTGTACTGTGTGTTTTACTTTTTGAATTTCCCGCCGGTCTCCGCCCCCGTGCGACGCAACGCTCGCAGGGAACGGAGCCCGGCACACAGGAATCATCTGGCCGTGGGGAGACAAGCTGACACCGCGGGAGGACATCGCTGGATCCAGGGGACAAGGTAAGTAACATTGCCTGGATCCAGCGATGCAATCCCGAGTGTGGCTCGGGGTTACCGCTCTTGGTACTGAAATTCCACCCCGAGCCACACTCGGGAATACCGCCAGGGAGGTTAAACATCCCCCAACTTAAGGAGCAACATAAAGAGATGCTGGAGACCCCAGTCTCAGCAGAGGAGATAGAGCTGGTCATCAAGAAACTTAAAAGTGGCTCGGCCCCGGGCCCCGATGGATTTTGAGTCCCCTATTATAAACACCTTTCTGCTACCCTGGCCCCTCACTTAGCCCGCTTCTGTAATCATCTCAGGACGGGGGCTCAACTCAACAGGGACTCCAACTTGGCCTAACAGTAATCCCCAAATCCGACAAAGACCCCAGTATAACGGCTAACTACCGCCCAATATCATTGATCAACAATGACCTGAAAATATTGACTAAAATAATGGCCAACCGGATCTCCAACTTTATTAGTCAATATATACACAAGGACCACATAGGTTTTATTCCTGGTAGACAGGGCCGGATCAGATCAGGAGGGTGATAGATGTCATATCACTATTGGGCGCAAATTGGGATAAAGGCACACCCTAGGAAGGCTTCCTCCTGTCCTTGGACTTAATGAAAGCCTTTGACACTGTTTCCTGGTCCTTTCTGCTCCCTGTCTTACAGCATTGGGGATTCGGTCGGTCATTCTTGAACACTATAAATGCACTTTACGCACACCCGGAAGCCAAAATCAAACTCCAGGGCTATCACTCCGAATCTCTTCCTATTCGGCGGGGCACCAGACAAGGATGCCCGCTCTCCCCTCTGATTTTTGCCATAATCATCGAGACCTTAGCCATAGCCATTAGGGAGAACCCCAACATTTATGGGGTACGATGCGGATCACAAATTCACAAGTGCGCATTGTTCGCAGACGACATATTGCTTTTCGTCACTTCACCACTCATTTCTCTTCCCGACATATGTAGGACTCTTCATGACTTTGGAAAACTCTTAGGACTGCAGGTGAACTACGCTAAATCTTTAGCCCTAAATGTCAACCTCCCAGCCCACTTAGTGACCCAACTAAAGGCTGCCTTCCGGTTTAACTGGAAGGACAAAACAATCCCTTACTTAGGTGTCAACCTGACAGCCCCAGTAGAACTCTACTCAGTAAATTATCCCCTGCTATTCTGCAAGTTAGAGAATGACATGACCTCTTGGGACAAAATGAACCTTTCATGGTTGGGAAGGGTCAATTCGGTAAAAATGACCCTTTTACCCCGCATCCTCTACCTCTTCAGATCACTACCTATCCCCATTCCCAGGGCTCACCTCAAGAAATTTCAATCGAAACTTATCAAATTCATTTGGGACAGGAAAGGTCATAGAGTAGCCAAAGAGACCCTATTCCGTCCCAGAGACCAAGGTGGAATCAACGTCCCAAATCTCCTATGGTACTACCAGGCAGCCCAATTAGCCCAGCTTTACACTATTTACTTTAAAACGGCCCATCCGGACTGGATGCACATGGACAGACAATCTATTCCAAATTACACCATAGACTTCCTGCTATGGTGCCCCCCTAAGAACAGGCCAGCCATTTTTGCACCCACGCTATCACACTCCCTGGCTCTATGAGACACCCTAAAGCACAACACAAACTAACTTCCCATTGGCATCCACTATCCCCCATTTTCCGAAATCCACTTTTCCCGCCTGGCATGGATATTATGGCTTTTAAATGGTGGCTCGATAATGGAATGTATAAAATAGGGCACTTTGTAAACCCTGCAGGCACTCTCACAATAGCCCATTGCACGAGTAAACTTGATATGCCCAAGTCTGAGAGATTTAGACTATACCAAATATCACACTTTATATACTCCCTATGGCCATCAAAACCCAACCCGCTAACCATCACAGCATACGAGGCTTGGTGTGGCCAGGCCGTGGAGCAGAGGGGGGGAATCTTGGTGATCTATAGGCTTCTAGCCTCAGCATCCTCCAAAACTCCATATATGAGACAGTGGGAGAAAGACTTAGGCCAAGAATGGCCCATATCTGACATAAAACCTCTTTCACTGCCTCCAAGGGCCTACTTAACACTCTGCTGACGGAAGCTAACCTAAAAAGTGCTAATGAGATGGTACATGGTCCCCTCGCGGATAGCCAGGATTTTCCCAAATGCCTCTCCCATGTGCTTCCGAGAATGTGGGCACAGGGGTACAATGCTACACGTATGGTGGGATTGTCCCAGGATCAGAGGTCTCTGGAATAAAGTCTTCTATACAATCAGGAAGATCACAGGACAACCCATCCAGAAGGCACCCCATATCGCCTTGCTTAACTTTCCCAGACCCAGGGTTCTCAAATTAACCCAACGCCTTATCATGTTCATACTGATAGGAACTAAACTAACCATAGCTAGCTCCTGGAAGCAACCTACTGTCTCCTTTTTCTCAGTTAAGAAGAAAATATCTTGGATAATGACCCAGGTAAAAACGGCGAGTATTCTCTGAAGACAAACAAGAGGTTATCTGGGAACCCTGGAAAAGATACATTGCAAAACCCACACTAAATCCCCCGACCTAAAAGACTCAAAGAGGGGACGAATCCTCTCTCCATCACAAACCTTCCTTCTTTAGTTAGCCTTTAGACATCTTCTTTCTCTTTTTCACCTATCCTTTATTTCCTTTCTACTCATGTCTAACCTTCTATACATAGGTATGCCCTCTATAACCTGGGCCTTGATGCTCGCCCGCACCAAGACCAGGAACTTTCAGGGAGCAAATCTGATAGTTCCAGGGTGACGAGTCTCATTGTTAGATGTATTGAGGCCTTCTTCCACTGCAACTAATATCCGGAGCAGATGCGGAGGTCCCCCCCCCCCGCTCTGACACAGATTGATCCTAACTGGGGTGTCAGCAAGGGATGCCCTCCCTACTCCATCAGACTATCAGAAGGTCACTCTAATCCAAACAATTCTAGGTGGAATACCTCTCAACCTGACACAATTACCGCCCTGATACAGCACCCTTATGATGTAAGTTTTATCCTTTCTACTCATACTTATGTATTATTTGTTATGTGTTAACCTTGCTATGTACTCAAAATTACAATAAAAATCTATTGAAAGTAAACAATGCACTTAGTCCTACATGTGAAAAATCGCTTCATAGAGTAAGTGCGATTGGTTACTGTTGAAGTAAGCTGTAGTGTTTTGCAATGTCCTTGTATTGTGCAAACAGACATTGCATTTTTTGCATGGATAATAACCTATAAGGTTATGAAAGAAAGATGGTTTAGTTGGGGGATTAATCACACTGGGAGCTATTTTGCTTTGTAAAGAAGGGGCACCCCTATAAATGATTTTAGCTGTATTAGGTAAGGTAATGAGGGGCCCAAAACTGGATCAGCCTTCCAAATGTCCCAATGTTTGTCCATAATCCGTTTCACCTGCTTGTGTTGAATCGAGTAGGTGTTAAAAATGGACCATTTAAATGTATCGTCCTTATTTGGCTGGGGGTTATCCCTTAATAGGGACTCTCTATATGTGTTTAGAACCTTCTGCAATTCAAGATCTATTGCCATTTGGTCTTAGACTCTGTCTTTGCTTTAGGACTAGGGCCTGTTGTTGAAAAGTGTTGTTATCAGGACAATTCCTGCGTAAACGCAAGAATTGACTATGAGGCGCTGACCGGAGCCAAGGGGAATGGTGACAACTGTCGGTAGGTTTGAAATGTGTTCTGAACTTGAATTGACAATTTATCAATTCTATTTCCAGGTCAAGGAAATGTACCCGGCTGGTACTGGACTCATAAGTTAAAACAATTCCCCTATCATTGTTGTTTAGAGAGCTAAAAAACTCCTCCAGGGACTCTGGGCTGCCATTCCACAGGAGGAGGAGGTCATCAATATATCTGGGCCACAACACCGTTGGGGTATATCCATGATCCATCTATGTGGAGGTGTGTTCTATTGAATGGTTCCCAATGAGGCGTGGCTACTAATAACCATTCTGAACTTCCTGTTTACAGCGGAAGTGGCCTAAAGATTTATCCGGTCTACTTCACAGTGCTACAGAAAGTGACGTCATGACCAGACGAGTATCTTCCTGTTACCCTTACAATGAGGCTTGAAGCTCACCATTTTCCTTGCCCAATTAGGGTAGCTGTAACCGGAACTGATGTGTCATGAGGTGACCTGCTTCTGTGATTCCAAAGTGAGGCTTGAAACTCACTCGCCGACACCATCTTGGAAAACAGGAAGTTGAAATTTTTCATTGCCAGTCTAACAGCCATACAGGTTGGTACCTGAATTAATGTGCCCTATAAATACGCAATGACCAGGGCGGTCGGACACCCCAGAAGACGTCTCATTAGACCAAACGCATCGGATCCTTACCTGCAGGTGCCATTGCGTTTGTCCTGGTTCTAAGCGCTTGTTTTTATGGAACATGTGAGTGTTCTTCATTGTATTCATTAAATTGACTTTACTGGTTCATGCTATGTGGAGTCTCTTTTCTCTTTATGGCCCCTTATACCTGTGGAGAGACTTCCATGTCTAATAGCCCGATTTCCATTTGGTTGAACGATTGAAACTGTGGGTTCTACTCATTTACTTGTTGTGCATATCAATTTCTACATTTCCAGTTGTCTGTGTAAATTATCTGACCATTTGATGCGTATACATCCCATGCCTGTATGACCCAGGGGACGTATGTCCCGCTGAATCCATGCCATCCGGTAAGCCTTTTATATGCTGGTGGCGGTTCCCTTCACAACCTAAGGATGCACAGGAGCGTTTATATAAGCACCCATATATGAACTACACTATCTGCTCTGGATAGATTTTACAAATCCCCCACTTTCACCTCTATAGCGCTGCTCATTTTAATTTGATACTCAGTTTGTTGCATTTACATTCAATGCTATGCTAGCTGCTTCCTTTATTTTTTTTTGGATTTAACGCAGTATTTCGCGTTAACTATTTTGAACTTCTAGACATTCATTTACTGCTGTTGTTATTACATCTACATTTATAATGGATGTTTTTGAGTATAGGGCCTCACGGACCTTTACCACAGAGGGAGTCTTTGTGGTCACAGACAATGACTCTGAAATAGGTGGACCATTCCTAAGGCTAAAAAATGTAATTGTTTCAGAAATACACCTACAATGGCATATGGTTTCCTTAGAACAATATGTTTCTGAGAAAATGGTCCCAAAGAGTCTCAGGTGGGATGTACACCCCCAACATTGGCATCCCAATGTAGAAGCATGGTTCAAATATTTCAATGATGCTGGTATTGAACTTCCTAATTTTTTAATTTCACACAAAAACAACAGAATGAACACACTTGATAGAGAGATTAAGGAACTCAAACCAACTCTCCCAACATAAAAACTCAGTTGAATATAATACTCTCTCCTCCAATCTCCAAAAATATCTGGAGAAAGAGGAAAGAGACCTAAAAAATAAAAAACATAAAAAATACTCCCAAGATGTAGGAGACTATAAATCGGGACTTGTCTTTGGGTGGCAAAAATCACCTACTCTAAACCCTCCCCCTGCCTCGGCCCCTTCTGCCATTACTAATTCTATGAAAAATCAAGACATGGCCCGCCTCGGTTCCTCGGGCACTATTCGACCAGTTCAGGGTGGAACTGAGGTAAGACAGGGACGGAAGGATAGTACTTTCCATCAACAAGGAGGACATCCTCGCTTCCAAACTCCTAACCATTCATAAAGGGGCAGAGGTTCTTCCTCAAATAAACAGGATGGAAGAGGTCAACATAGAGGCAATTCTCACCATTCTAATGCCCATTATCAATATGGGTCTGGAGGACAATACTGGCCCCCTTCTTTGGGTCCTCATAGGGACCACCCTAGGAGCTTTGCCCAGCATCGCCTACCAGTGGATACATACAATCGATACTCCCCACTTAGGAGTAATTCCTGTGGCGACTATCGATGGTATGATGAAAAACGAGGATGGTGGTTCCCCTTACCAAGGGGGATATTACAACCATGGCCCTCATAATGACAAGGTTTTTCGCGAGGATCCCAACCAGGGGAGAAAAAGGGGGCCCGATTCAAGAGAGGGTCCTGAGGGGGGCGGAAGCTCCAATGGAAAAAGGAAAAGAACCTGACCAGTCAAGGTGTCTTTAACTTAAGTGCACAAGTTCTAAACAATGAAGAGAGGAGAATTCTGGATAAGGGATTAAAATTTGCCCCACCTAAAAAGTTGGACAAATTTAATACTTTTAAAGATATACACAAGTATATTAGGAAGGTTAACATCCAACGTTATCTTATAACTAACCCAACCAGGAGTCCCTCTGTCCTGTCTCCCTTAGAAGTTGTCCACTCTGGTTTGTCCAATCCTTCCCTTTTTAAACTCCCTGTTCCAACAGCCCCTGCTATCAAACCCTTTTGAGACTTAGTACTTAAAGATTTGAGACAATTACCCCATAAAAACATACCCAGACATTCTAAAATCAACACTGGTCTTCAATTATTGTGTGATAGGAAAGATCTGGTAAATCTAAAATTATATCACAGACTCTCGCGCCAAAGATGTTTTAACCTAATAGCAGCCGCTGTCTTAGCCTTAAAAGGATAATACTATATTTTTGTGCACTAGGAGTTAATATCCTGTGCTGACAGCGCTTGCTACGGTTAGGTAATAAGCGTGGATCCTCCTAAATTGTGTAGGTGTACACGTGTTGTGCATCAACACTTTACCTCTAATATTGTGAAAACTGTTAACATAAAATGCACATGCTATAAAACAATTCCACTGTGATCATACCTTAGTACATTAAATGTATAATTATGTGAAACATCAAAAATGAATAGTGCTCAAATATTAATTCATAAGTGCCTCCTCCTATGGCAAATCCGCTATAATCATGCCATAAATTATACCTTTAAAAAATGTGATATGAGCAATTGTGTAAATCATGCTAACATTTCATAATATAAACAATAATAATGTGCAAAATGATTAGTTTTGTGCAAAATTTACAGTGCCCCACTTAGTGTACAGTCCAGTTCATGAGTAGCTTGCTGGTACAAGAGTTCTTAAATCCAAATGTGACCGTGCTTAATAATATCAAGACTCCTCCAAAGTGCTTGTGCTTCCAACGTACCAAACCGCCATGTGCAAGTAAAGGGTAAGATCCCTACTTACCAGACCTCATTGACTCTCTTGTCATATGACAAAGAGAAGTCAAATTGCGCTTGTGGTCTATACCCGACCCTGGGTCCTCGGTGTTGTGGCTTTTCCTCAGTGTGATGTCGTGGATCTCTTATCAATATTTAGGTTGTTTGAAGGAAAAAGATGAACAAACCTCTCATTGCATAGCTTGTTTTGAGAATTACAGGCTTTATTTGCCAAACTGTGACAATATTAAAAAGTAACTAAGTTTCCATCCGTTTGCCGAAGCTCAAAGGAAGCCGCGACTCTCCGATGTCAGTGTGCATTCCAAACGAGCGTGGCCCAGTGCACCTTGTGTTCCAACTGACACGTTTTGTCACAAACATAATGTCTTCAGACTCTTAAATAAGGAATTAAAAAAATATATTTTATTGAAAATAATTGCAAGCAGAAGTGTCACATGTATTGTTCCAGGAAAGAACTACAGTATATGTAAGCTATGGTGCAACAATCCATATGTGATAATGCAGCATAGGTAGCATATTTATTTTTAGAGTATAGGCAGCATATGTATTTTTTAAGCAAGTGGTGCATGGATAGTATATACTGCAGGCGGAAGATAGATTTTGCAGCATTGGCACCACATGGATTGCATCCACTTCTGGAGTATTGTATTCTTTAATACTGAAACACCTTTAGGCTTCACAATATGTCAGCATGGTACTGATTCTGTTTATGTGGACATTTATGGCTGTGCCAATATGGTAATTACACGATAAGCGGCCACAGCTAAAAAACGGGAAACCACCGATGTAAACACGGCGGTTCCCCGCGGGGGCATAGGAGATCTACTGATCCCTGTCACTGGGATCAGTTAGATCTCTTATGCCCATGGTAGCCCAGCCCCCCCACAGTTAGAACACACCCAGGGAACACAGTTAACCCCTAGATCTCCCCCTGCAGGTTAACCCCTTCACTGCCAGTGACATTTATACAGTAATCAGTGGACATTTAAATTTCTGATCGCTGTATAAATGTCATTGGTCCCAAAAAAGTGTCAAAATGGTCCGACATGTCCACTGCAATATTGCAGTACCGCTAAAAATTGCAGATCGCCACCATTACTAGTAAAAAAAAATAAAATAAATAAAAACCCCAGAAATTAATTCTCATCGTCCGTAAACGTGGCCATTTTAGCAAAAAGTTAGAAAAACTGTTTATTTTTTGCAAAATTGTCGCTCTTCTTTTGTTTATAGCGGTGATCAGAAATAACGCAGAGGTGATCAAATATCACCAAAAGAAAGCTCTATTTGTGGGAAAAAAAGGATGCAAATTTCGTTTGGGTACAACGTCGCACGACCGCGCAATTGTCAATTAAAGCGACGCAGTGCCGAATCGCAAAAAGTGCTCTGGTCCTAAAGTGGGAAATCCTTCCGGGGCTGAAGTGGTTAAACAAAACGCGACATAGCGCTGACGCTCACTAACGCGCATTAACGCAGACAAAATCGCATTTTTGACGCCGATTTTTTCCATATGTTAGTCCCGACATTTTGTTAATACGCCAGTGTGTATGAGGCCCATAAGTTAATGCCAATTTCTAATTGTGTTGTCTCTGCTTGAAGGCTCATATGATGTAATGTTATAGACCAACACTTGTTCTGTGTCAGTGGTACTGGAATACAAGATGCTGTCTTGGTAAGTGCAATGAGTATGGTTTCCCCACTTTTGCCAGACCCAGACTACTTAAAGCGACATTGCCTCTCCCCCTGCTCTTTTCCTCTCTCTCACCTCCACTCATCTCTCTGGCACCCTCTCTCACATTCTCTGTCCCTCACTCCCCTTCTCACTCTGCATGTATATTGTCACTACCTGTTTGTTACCTGTGTATTGTCACAATTGCCTGTTTGTTGCTCTCATATTGTTAACCTTGCCCATTTGTTGCCTGCATATTGTCATGTTTGCAGATTTGTTGCCCACATATTCTATCTCATTTGTAGTTTAAGTATATAAGCCATGCCCTTTTTTCTTTTGCCTCAGTACTGTCAAGTCGGCAATGTTGGTTTATAGGATAATATTACTATATAATTTTTTCCCCTGTGGACCTGTCACTATCAAATTAAGCATGTTTATCCCCCCATTTGCTTGCGGTGCACTATGGTTTCATTATTAAACTATTGCTTCATTTTGGATATTAACCCTTCCCCTTTACCTCATCTCTCCCTAACACAGTCTCAGGCTCAGCAACTCTGAAAAGTTCCCAGGTAAGTGCAATATGCTCTAGTGCTGTGATATTATGTGCGGTTGTAGCTTAATATAATATGTTGAAGCGTCATGATTTAATTGAAAGGCCTTCCACCATTAAACATGCCCCTAAAACAGCAATATTGGCACACCGTCTAACAGTAACCACTTAAAAGTAGAACACTACACGCACGGCCATAAGGTGGGCATCCATTCTCATTTCCACTGGTTAGTCGCAGTAACTAGAGTTGAGCGAACCCAGACTGTAAAGTTCGGGTTCATACCGGACTTTGGGGTGTCCGTGTCCTGAACCCAAATCTGGACATTTGAGAAAAAGTCCGGGTTTGGGTTCGGTATTTGGGTATTTTAGCACCTTTTCAATAGCTGCAGGGCAGCCAATCAACGTTCCCATTTGTTCTCAGGTTTTAGATCGGGATGTGTTTTTTCGTCTCTAAATGCAACAAATCACAATCGCTAACATGGCTCCATTTCAAAGGAAATTTCAAATGTGGAAGCAATGACTGCCCTTGTTGTTCCCATGTATTGCAGGGAAGCAGATTCAGCTGTGCTGTTGATGGCAAGGAATATTCCATTGATGAATTCTATAATTGTAACACATCTTATGTTATTTATGCTATCACCTGCGCAGCGTGGTCCGCTCAATATGTGGGGAGAACTACCCGAAGACTTAGAGATAGGATTCGTGAACATCTTGCAGACATTAGGACAAAAAAATCCATCAACATAGCTCGGCACTATAACCTTCAACATGAGGGTGATTCTTCATTGTTACAGGTTCAAGTGATAGAAAAGGTTAGGATACATAGAAGAGGAGGCGATGTATTTCGCCTACTCCTGTAAACGTGAAGTATTTTGGATCCATAAATTAAGAAGTCGCAAGCTTTGAATGGGATGTCACCCATTTCTACGACAATTGAATTGTCTAAGTTAGGGTATACATTCTTTTCACACATGGTGATTTATAATAATGACAATGCTGCCATGGTTCATATCATGTCCACGGCAATGTTGTGCATATGTAAACACATACCTTTGTATATAAATAGTTCCATTTCTGATTGCTTTTATACTTTTGACTTTTTGTTTGTTGCTTGTTTTAGTGCTAACATAGATTGTCAGGAACTTTTGCATACATAGTACGATCAAATCGTAAAGATCTTATTGCTCTAAAAGAGAGTTGTGGTGGAGACATGAGATTATGTTCTTTATTGTCTCAGCTATAGATATATGTCTATTGTGGTCTCCAACACAACATAATATACTACAGTAGAATATAAAACAATTTAATTGAGTACAATGATATAGAGTTCCTAAACTGATGTTTTCCACCGGAGGTTTCTTGAATCATACAATAACGTAAACAGATTTATCTGGTTGATTTCTTGTAGTCCAAACATTTAGTAAATGCAATATAACATAAAATTAATAATATAGCATAATAATCAAAATCAAAATAAACGTAATATTAATATAAATATAAATTTACATGGATAGTCCATGCATACAAACATGTTTGGAATTTTTAGCACAGGAGTGGTTGGACACCCTGCACGTTCATACAGTAGTAAACTATGATGGATGCATCATATTTCATCGTTTGTCTGTATATGTGTAATCACGGGTGTCTTTAAATTCCATTTCTTTGCTCAGTGTTTTTATACATTTTTTATTTTTTGCCTTAAACAAATTCTCTTTTGTTTTTTGTTTTTGTTTTGCTTTTTGAGAGAAACATACATGGGCACATTTGTTAACTGAGGTTTTTCTATAAAACTTTTTGTACGGGTGTGTTTCTCTGAGTCAAATGGATTCTATTGCCACAAAAATTCTTTTTGACACTATGGGGTTTATTTACTAAAGCTAGAGAGGGCAAAATTAGTCACAATTCTGCAGAGAAACCAATCAGCTTCCAGGTTTTATTGCTAAAGCTTAATTAAACAACCTGAGGTTAGAAGCTGATTGGTTTCTCTGCAGAATTGTGACTAATTTTGCCCTCTCTAGCTTTAGTAAATAAACCCCTATATGTCATGATGCTCTTAAATACATTATTCACTATTATGTTTTTTTCGTCATAGTTTACACTAATTTGTATCAGTATATTTGTGTCTAGCATTTTTGTGCATTTTTGTCTTGTTTAGGACAAATGGTTAAATCTGAGCACAATGCAATTGTTTTGTCCACAATACCACAATACACCTGTATATATATACCAGTGTGAACATTTAGTTGCTAGATTATGACTAAGCGGACTGTGCTCCATGAAACACGTTAATCTCCTTGTGCCTTGCCACCCACTTGGCAGTGGACATGTTCTCTTTTTTTGCTTTATGACTTTTCTTGGATGTTTTATGTCTTGAAAATAAAATACATTGGATTATTTCTCCGATTCAGCTGGAGTGCTGTCTATCTTCTTCTTGAATCTCACAGCCAATCAACAAGCGTTTCACTCGTTTGCCCTTAGAAGCCATCACAGCCATGCCTACTAATGACATGGCTGTGATTGGCTAGTGCATCATGTGACCCAGCCTCTATATGAGCTGGAGTCACGTAGTGCCGCGTGTCACATCGACTTGTACTGGAGTAGGGAGAGGATGCTGCCGCCGCTGTGAGGGAGAGAATAGCGTTCTAATATCATCTCATCCTGCATTAGAGACAGGTTCCTGGCGGTGCTGTGAGGGGAAAGATTAGCGTTCTAAAACCATCTGATACTGGAGTAGGTACAGTTTCCTGGTGCTGTGAGGGACAGATTAGTGTTCTAAAATCATCTCATACTGCTATAGGGAGAGGTTCCTGCTGCTGGTGTGAGGGACAGATTAGTGTTCTAAAATCATCTCATACTAGTATAGGGAGAGGTTCCTGCTGCGGTGAGGGACAGATTAGTGTTCTAAAATCATCTCATACTGGTATAGGGAGAGGCTCCTGCTGCTGCTGTGAGGGACAGATTAATGTTCTAAAATCATCTCATACTGGTATAGGGAGAGGTTCCTGCTGCTGGTGTGAGGAACAGATTAGTGTTCTAAAATCATCACATACTGCTATAGGGAGAGGTTCCTGCTGC
>BLSH010465673.1:348708-362843 GCA_018402905.1 Glandirana rugosa
TGTGGTCGTCTCAGTAGTTTTTCGTATTCTCTGACGACGTACTGAACCCCGAGTCTGACGAACCGACTAAATGTTCCCCGACTCCACTTTCTGTCTACCGGGTTCCTGCTGCTGGTGTGAGGGACAGATTAGTGTTCTAAAATAATCTCATACTGGTGTAGGGAGAGGTTCCTGCTGCTGGTGTGAGCGGTGCATTTCTTGCACAAAAATAAAAAGTGCGTCTACGTTGCTGGTTTAAAAAAAAATATATATTTTAAATACTACATTTGAGTTGGCACGTGAACCCCATGGCCATCTGTCTTTCACCTCAGCCCCTTGTAAATCAGCCAAGCAGTCTGAGCCCCAAGTCATGCAGCAGTCTCTTATGCTTTTTGATGACTCTGCTGGTGTGCTTTCCGTGGGCCATCCACATAGCCCTGCCCCAGAAGTGGAAGACACTGAGTGCACCAATGCCCAACCACTTCTGTTACAGGATGAGGACATGGAAACACCACCGCAGCACGTCTCTGATAATGACGAAACACAGGTGCCAACTGCTGCGGCTTTCCAGTGTGCAGACTGACAAGGAGAGCAGTGGTGAAGGGTGGGTGGAAGATGATGTGGAGGATGATGAGGTCCTAGACCCCACATGGAATGAAGGTCATGCGAGTGACGTGTGCAGCTTGGAGGAAGAGGTGGTGGTCGCACAGAGGCACCAGCACAGCAAAAGAGGAAGCAGGTTGCAAAAGCGGAGCGACCATCCCCTAGACAGTACGCCTGCTACTACCCACCGCACCCAGGGACCTAGCACACCAAAGGCAGCTCAAAGGCGTTCCCCAGCGTGGCAGTTCTTCAGACAATGTGCTGACGACAAGACATGAGTGGTTTGCACGCTGTGCAATGAGAGCCTGAAGGGAGGCATAAATGTTCTAAACCTGAGCACAACCTGCATGACCAGGCATCTAAATTCAAAGCACGAGCTGCAGTGGAATAAGTACCTCAAAATCCAAGAAAGGTCTCGGGCCCCTCCTGCTTCCTCTTCTGCTGCTGCCTCCACACGGTCCTATGGAAGCTTACAGCTCTCCATCTCCCAAACACTGGAGAGAAAGAGGAAGTACCCCCCTACCCACCTGCGATCCCTGGCCCTGAATGCCAGCATTTCAAAATTCCTGGCCTTTGAAATGCTGTCATTCCGTCTGGTGGGCACGGACAGTTTTAAAAACCTGATGACGGTGTCTGTCCCACAGTAGGTGGTTCCCTGCCGCCACTACTTTTCCAGGTGAGCCATCCCTTCCCTGCACAAACGAGTCAGGGACAAGATCAAGTGTGCACTGCGCGGCACACTGCACATTAGGGGAGGAGCTGGACATGGCGTCAGCATAAGCCCGCGCCAGACCTCGGAGCAAGAGCCGCCGCACCCTCCACCCTCCAGCGGAGATGGAGACACACAGGAGGGTTTGACTGCCACGCGCCCGCGCCCGCGCTGCACGCCTAGACCCGGCGAAGCCGACACAACACCCCCCCCCCTCCGCCAGCGCCAAAGCCCGATCGGGTGACCGGAGACCACGAGACTCCACAAGGTCGGGAGTGAAGGAGCCGGAGAGCAGGAAAGGAACGCAAACAGGGGAACCAGACCTGGACCAGCCTGCACCCCTGCCGGACCCCGACACAGGAGAGAATAGGTGACCGGAGCTTGCACCGGGGAGCCGGTAAGTGCCGGGGATAGGGGGGAGCTGACACGGCGGCACCTGGAGGATTGTAGTCCCAAGCCAGGAGCTGACCCGCCAGCACAGCAGGAGGACAGGCAGGAGAGAAAGGTGAGGTGGGGGTCGGGCACTACAAGAGCCAGAGAAGGGATCAAACATGGAACGGGCTCAGTGAGCATCGGATAGGCACAGAGACCCCCACAACAACGGGTTATTTTCCTGCCTCCTGCCTTTCTACTACCATAAGTGATTCAAACTAGATTGAACTGCCAATAACAGACGGGCTGAAAGTGTCTCATACAGACCCCTCCTCCCCCCTCCCAACATTACAAGACAACACAGACAGTGCAGAGCAGCCTCTACCAGCACTGAGACAGCGACATCAGAACCCCACATAAAACCCAGCCTGTTGAAATAATACAGACATTGTACCAGGATGAGACTAACCCAGAGTTGATAGCCCCATACCTACCTCTGCAAGAACTATTTCACTACCTCCCTTACTAACCCTACCTTTATAGGGTGGTAACCACAAAAAGCAACCCCATAGCACCCCGTAAATCCCCAGGAGAACCCTGCGGCAAAGAGGGGATACCCCAAGGAAGAGAAAAACACTGCGCCTCGTTGCTCTTATAAAAAAAAAAAAAAGGGAGAAATACACAAATACATAAAATTAAAAACATATAAAATACACAAACCCACCAGACACAGAGAGGAACTTAAAGAGACCGGCTAAAGTAACGGGGGACTCATCCCTCCCCTATATTCGAGATCAAGCCCAGGAAAAGGGAGAAACGGGTAAAGTGGTGAAAGGCGGGGGGGGGGGCAATCCGCCAAGGGCGAGTGCAAGCCCAAATACAATAAAAAAGTTTATGGTCCAGGAAAAGGGGCAGGTTAGCCCGAATGAACAGTCTGGAACAAGGAGCAAACAAAAAGAAAGCGGCAAAGGACCACAAAAAAGATTCTCACAAGGAACAGACCTGGGGGCGCAAGGGAGAAGTGACCAGTTAAACATGATAACGGAGGAACAGCAAAAGGAGACGCAGATGCCTACAAAAATGGAAATGGCGGAAATGTTCGAGAGGTTAGAGAGATCCCTTAAAGGGGACATGACCGGCATACGGGAAGATTTGGGCCATATACTAAGGAGAGTAGAAGAAACAGAAGAGAAAATGGATAAACAGGCCGGGGAGATAAAGCTGAGGGAACAGATGTCCAGAATTCGAAAAGAGCAGAGAAATATCAAATATAGATTGGAAGACCAGGAGAACCGTAGCAGAAGGAAGAACCTCAGAATACGCGGAATACCAGAAGCCCTACAGACACAACCAGAGGACCTGCAAAATACTATGGATAAAGTGTTCGGTCCCATGCTGGGAAAGACGCCCTCAGAGAAGATAAAGATCGAAAGAGTGCACAGAATTCGGAAACCTAGCAATATGGGAAAGGAGGTACCTAGAGATGTCATCGTCCGTTTCCATAACTATAGGGATAAAGAGGAAATCTGGCAAAAATTGAAATCCAGAAGCCCAGTAAGGTACGAAGAAGAGGAAATAAAAGTATTTGCGGACCTCGATAGGGAAACAAGAGAGAGAAGAAGAATACTTAAACCATTATTAGACCTTGATGAGAGCGCAGGGAATCCAATACTCATGGGGGTTCCCAGCGGCGCTCATAGGTAAAAAAGATGGTAGGTCGGCAACACTGAGGTTCCCGGAAGAAACAAAAAACTTCTGCAAAAAGCTGGACATAAGTAAACCTGACATACTCGGCTGGAATGAAGAAGAAATAACGCTGGATATGGGGCAAGAGGAGATATGGGAGAAGATAACATAAAAAAAGGACTAAGAAGACGAACAAACAGAGGGGGGTGGAAAAGAAGGGGAGGAGGGGGGGGAAGAAAAGAGAAAAGGAGAGGAGATAGGGTGACGGGGATGGGGTGGATAGGTGAAGAAACGAGGGGGCGGTAGGCGGATCTCCGGGGTCGGGTGGATGTAGGGATACTCCGAGAAGAGAACAGCAACTCGGAAACTGGCGCAAGGAAAAGCTCCAGCCCCTAGGGGCAACTGGGATGGGGGAAGCAAGGTCCCCCCTTCAGGTGGAAAGGTCTCGGGAGGACCTATAAGCCCCTTAGGGATTGGGGAAAGGGGAGGGGAGGGCGGGATGGGAGGGGGGATCCAGGTCTTCCAGGAAGTTAGGGTGCAGAAGATAGGCGATAGAAGGGGAAGAGGGCAGCTTAAAATACTGGGAGCTCCCCGCCCCTCCCCCCCTCCGTTTTTGGGGGGGGATGGGCGATGGAGGGGTAAAGAGAAGAGAAAATGGTAGTGGCTATAACATACAATGTTTGCGGAATGGGAAGCCCAGTCAAGAGGTATAAAATTCTACAAGAATTAAAACGATACTCAGCTGAAATCGTATTTCTGCAAGAGACACACCTAACACTAGACAGCAATATAAGAATTTACTCAAAAAATTTCCCAAATTGGTATTATGGAGACTCCCCGACGAAAAGAGCGAAGGGGGTGGCTATTGGTTTCTCGCAGAAAATACGGTTCACTCTGGGGGAAAGACTGACGGACCCAGGAGGGAGGTACATATTCCTGAAAGGAAGGTTGAATAATCAAGAATGTACCCTAGTAAATGTATATTGCCCAAACAAAAATCCTGCGGGTTTTCTCTCCAAGGTACTGGAAAAACTGACGGATTTTAAGAGAGGCTTCGTAATAGTAGCAGGAGACTTCAATTTTGGGATGGACCAGGAACTGGATAGTACCTCCCGTGCACGTGGGATATCAAACGACAGAGAAACCACAGAGAGAATAAAAAGAGAAATAAGAGAATATTTTGAAACAAACACCACAGAGGGGATCTCTGCCTCTACAGTATGGGAGGCGCATAAGGCCTACATAAGAGGGGTATTAATTGCCATAGAAGCAGAAAAAAAGAAGGAAAGAAGCAGAAAGAAAGAAGAAATTATAAATCAATTAAAAGTATTAGAACAAGATCATAAAAGAGGAAGGAAAGAGGCTCTACAGGACTTAATGAGGAAGAGAGAGGAATTGAAAGAGTTGATTGATCAAGAGACCCGAATTACATTTAACAAAATAAGAAAAGAAAGGTATGAAGGGGGCAACAAAGTAGGGAAGCATTTGGCTAGAACCCTGAACAAGAAAAAAAACAGAAACTATATAGTAAGTATACAGAGTGGGACTGGGAATTTGACATATAAAACAAGAGAAATAGTAAAAAGCTTCCAGGAGTATTACAGGAAGTTATACTCAGTCAGAAAAGAAGGGACATCTCAACAAGAAGAACAGAGAAAAGGTAGAATCAGGGAATTTTTAGAAGCAGCCAAGCTACCGAGAATAGAAGAGGCAAATATAAGTATCTTAGAAGCCCCAATAACAGAAGAAGAAATCGAACAAGCAATTATGAGTACAGCTTCAGGGAAAAGCCCTGGGCCGGACGGGTTCTCAATCAGCTATTATAAAAAATTTAAGGAAATCCTGGTCCCGAAAATATGTCATTATATGAATGGTATTGGAAGTAGCTGGGACATGAGAAATGAAGCCCTGATGGCCACAATTACTGTCATTCCAAAGGAGGGGAAAGATAAAAACCTATGTTCCAGCTACAGACCAATAGCATTGCTAAACGCAGACATAAAAATTCTTTCCAAAGTACTAGCCCTGAGAATTAAGGGAGAGATAAAACACTTGATAAATACGGATCAAGTGGGATTCGTAGAGGGAAGAGAAGGGAAAGACAACGGGATCAGGACTTTACTGTTAATCCAAAAAATTAAGAAGGAGGGAGCTCCCAGTCTACTCCTGTCAATAGATGCCGGAAAAGCATTCGACAGGGTAGACTGGGAGTTTATGTTTCAGACACTGGAGATGATGGGCATAGGGGGAAGGATGAAGGAATGGATCAGAGCGCTGTACAACCACCCGAAAGCTAAAGTAAGAGTGAACGGGTCATTGTCATCCCCTATAGAGATGGAAAACGGTACAAGACAGGGATGCCCCCTGTCACCGTTACTGTTTATTATCTCTATGGAACCCCTGTTAGCGACGATCAGGAACAGCAGAGAAATAAGGGGCTTTCAAGTGGGAGAAGAGGAGCACAAAACAGCGGCTTACGCCGACGATATTCTAATATACGTCAGCAACCCGAGAGTTTCCCTACATAACTTAATGAAGGTCCTGAAAACATATGGGGAATTATCTAATTTTAAAATCAACTATAGTAAGTCTGAAGCCATGTTTATAAATAACAGCAAAAAAGAGGGGAGAGAGATACAGAGGGAATTTCCCTTAAAATGGAACAACGAAAACTTAAGCGTCTTGGGAATAAAGATCACTCGCTCAATGGAGGGGTTATATCAGCAAAATTATATTCCCCTACTGAACGAGATAAAAGAGGAAGTAAGGAGAATCACCCACAGACCCCTATCTTGGATAGGGCGGATAAATGTAATAAAAATGGTAATATTACCAAAAATTACTTATAAATTTCAAATGCTCCCAATACACGTTCCACAAGAATTTTTTCAGATCATGAAGAAGATCCTAACACGTTTTATATGGCGGAATAAGAAACCGAGGATAAAAACAATGGTGTTGAATAGAGGGAAGACAAGAGGAGGGCTCGCACTACCAGATATAAAAAAATACTATTTAGCAAATATATTGGCACGAGCAATTGGATGGGCTCATAACAGGAGTGGGAAAAAATGGATAAAAATAGAAAATACACTCAGTAAAACACAACTAGGAAAAATGATTTGGATACCACCGAAATTTAGAAATTTAGATGCAAACACTAGTGATCTCACGCACAAAGTACTAAGAGTTTGGGATAACACATTAAAAATAGGAAAATGGAAGTATAACTCACCACTTACACCATTACAGGGGACAGGGTATTTTGCACCTGGACAGGAAGAAAGACACGGGAAATGGATTAAGGATGAGTCAATAAAACTAAGGGATATAATGAATAACGAGAAAATAAAGACATTAGAGGAATTAAAACATACCGAGAAATTCACTAAGATCAATGAATGGCGGTTCTTCCAACTGAAACACTTTGTGGATAACCTACCAAAACCACTGAGGAATGGGAGTGATCTGTCGACACTAGAAAAAGCGTGTATGAGAGGGGATAAGAAAGGTGGGGTGTCCGAAATGTACAAAGTGTTGCAGGAATGGAGCGAAGAGGAACGACCTCCTTTTATTGATAGGTGGGAGGAAGAATTGGGAACACGAAAGACAGACCAACAGTGGGGGAAAATAATGACGCAGACACATAAGACAGCGATAGACTGCAAAACACGGGAGATGAACTACAAATGTATCTCCCGATGGTATTGGACACCAGCTAGAGAGGTAAAATTCCAAAAGGACAAGTCAGGAAAATGCTGGAGAGGATGTGATAAAAAAGGGACAATGGCACACTTATGGTGGGATTGTTCAATCATTAAAGAATACTGGGGAAAGGTAATAGAGTTAATAAAAACAATAACTCAAGAAGAAATAAAGTTAGACCCCTGGGTGTGCCTATTCCACTTGAAAGAAAAGCCCACAAAACGGTACATAAAAACACTAGTGCCAACACTCTTAAATGTAGCCAAGAATCTAATACCAAAAAACTGGCAAAAGAAAGAACATCCGTCGCTAAGGGAATGGTGCTACAGAGTGGAAGAAATAGCAAATTTGGAGTATTTGAATATTGATTCTGACAGCGAAATAGACGAGTCCACCCAAAGAAAGGGAAAATGGGAAAAGTGGGTGAGCTTTAAAAAATCACAAAAATATCTAGAGATATTAGGTGTGGAGATGGGACAGTGATGGAAGACCTGGAGGGGGGAGGGGGGTAGGGAAGAAGGGGAAGAGGGTACGTAGAAAGATTTTGTATAAATAAAGGAACTAAAAGATTTTAAAGCAGACAAAAAAAAAAAGGGAAAGAAACCACAATGATGTAAGCAAGCCAGCTTTCAGAAGAAAGAGTCAAGCTGATTCAAAGCGGACTGGCAGCATACTGAGGTGGAAAAAAAAAAAAAAAGTGTGCACTGCGCAACGCCATCTGTGGCAAGGTCCACATAACCACTGATACGTGGACCAGTAAGCACGGGCAGGGACGCTATATCTCGCTAACTGCACACTGGGCAAATGTAGTGGAGGGTGGGCCTGAGCCGGCTAGCCGTTTGGAGCATGTCCTTCCGCCACCCAGGATTGCAGGGCATTTGTCTTTGCCTCCTGTTGCCTTTTACTCTGCTTCCTCCTCCTCTACCACCTCCTCATCTGCTCACCACCAACTTCAGCACATCCAGGGGGAAACGACAGCAGGCTGTTTTAAACTGATATGTTTGGGGGATAAATCCCACACTGAGCAGCAGCTGTGGATGGGCATTGAACAACAGACCGATGAGTGGTTGTTGCTACTGAGCCTCAAGCCCGGCCTGGTGCTGTGTGATAATGGGCGAAATCTTGTAGCAGCTCTGGGCCTAGCCGGTTTGACGCACATCCCTTGCCTGGCGCATGTGCTTAATTTGGTGGTGTAGAGATTTCTAAAAAACTACCCAGATATGTCAGAGCTGCTGCAGAAAGTGCGGGCCATCTGTGCGCGCTTTCGGTGTTCTCACCCTGCTGCTGCTCGCCTGTCTGCGCTGCAGCAGAACTTCAGCCTTCCCGCTCACCACCTCCTATGCAACGTGCCCACAAGGTGGAACTCCACCTTGCACATGCTGGAGAGACTTGCAAGCAGCAGCAGGCAATAGTGGAGTTTCAGCTGCAGCACACATGGATCAGTCGCTCTGCGGAACAGCACCACTTCCCCACCAACGAGTGGGCCTCCATGCGAGACCTGTGTACCATATTGCGGTGTTTCGAATACTCCACCAACATGGCCAGTGCCGATGACACTGTTCCCAGCGTTACTATCCCACTTCTATATCTCCTTGAAAAAACACTTCGGGCGATGATGGAAGAGGGTGTGGCACAGGAGGAGGAGGAAGAGGGGTCATTTTCACGATTATCAGGCCAGTCATTCACAAGTGGCTCAGAGGGTGTGTTCCTGCACCAGCATAGGCCAGGTAAAAAAGCCAGGGCACAGTTCTGGAGGATGAGGAGGACAAGGATGATGATGATGAGGAGGAGGAGGAACCGTGTTCACAGCAGGGTGGCACCCAACGCAGCTCATGGGCATCACTGGAGCGTGGCTGTGGGGATACGGAGGACACAGATGATATACCTCCCACAGAGGACAGCTTGTCTTTGCCTCTGGGCAGCCTGGCACACATGAGGGACTACATGCTGCAGTGCCTGCTCAACGACAGCCGAGTTGCCCACATTTTAACTTGTGTTGATTATTGGGTGGCAACCCTGCTGGATCCCCGTTACAAGGACAACGTGCCATCCTTAATTCCCTCACTGGATCGTGATCGGAAGATGCGCGACTACGAGCGCATGCTGGTAGACGCGCTGCTGAGGGCATTCCCAAATGACACCGGGGGCTCAGTGGAAGCACAAGGCGAAGGCAGAGGAGGAGGAAGAGGTCACCAACTCAGCTGTGGCACAGCCAGCACCTCAGAAGGCAGGGTTAGCATGGCCGAAATGTGGAAAAGCTTTGTCAGCAGCACGCCACAACAAACAGCACCACCAGCTGATAGGTAACGTCTTAGCAGGAGGCAGCATTTCAGCAACATGGTGGAACAGTATGTGTGCACACGCCTACACATACTAACTGATGGGTCTGCCCCATTCAACTTCTGGGTCTCCAGATTGGGCACATGGCCTGAGCTTGCCCCTTATGCCTTGGAGGTGCTAGCCTGCCCTGCAGCCAGTGTATTGTCTGAACGTGTGTTTAGCACGGCATTGGGCGTTATCACAGACAAGCGCAGCCGCCTGTCCACAGCCAACATGGACAAGCTAACGTTTATTAAAATGAACCAGGCATGGATCCCACAAGACTTGTCTGTACCTTGTGCAGAATAGACATTTAGACCGGCCTCACACAGCCATTGGTATACTTTTTTTTTTTTTGAATATGTCTCAATATTTTGGGGGCTACCCCAATTAGAAAAAAAAAAACAAACAAACAAAAAACAGTGTTGGCTACCTCCTCCTCTACCGCCACTTCCACCTATACTGCCACGGTCACCGCCTCCTCAACCTCTAGGATTTCTACTCCACATCCACCTCCTCCTCCAATTTTTATTTTTTTATGTGATTTTAAGTTATTTCCCTATCCACATTTGTTTGCAGGGCACTTGTCCTACTCTTACCCCCATTTTGCTTCCTTTTGCAGCCCTCTAGCCCTTTCCAGGATTTTTTAGAGCCATTTTTGTGCCCAAAAGTTCGGGTCACCATTGTCTTCAATGGGGTCCGGGGTCAAGTTAGGTGCCGTACTCAAACTTTTTTGCAAAGTTCGGCTGAACCCCACGAACCCGAACATCCAGATGTCCGCTCAACTCTAGTAGTAACCCTGTAAGTGTGGCCCAGGCTTTCTGCCCGCAGGGGAAGAGAACTTACACGGGGACTGGTTGATGCAGCAAAATATGCTGATGTAGTAGAGCACAATAAACTGCAGACACGGCCACACTGATGCGACACACTTACTGTTCTGTTCTTGCTACACGATTGCCCCTGGTGTGTATGTAGCTCAACATACAGCTTAAGCCTTGGATCCTAAAATAACCAGACTGTCTGTGACTTTGGATCTTTATTACAATGAACAGGTGGTGCTTGTATAAGTATAGGATGCACATGTGTGGTGAAACTAGAAATAAATAGATAAAATGTACATATAATAAATACATGAACATCAACAGATGGCACTGGGTATACAGTTAAATAAGTATTTTAGCATACCAGCGATGCTGCCTTAGAAGGATCAGGAATTTCCTCGGAAACACTTGGTGTAGACTGGTTTCCATGCGATCTGTCCCAGTGCGGAAATGAAAGAACTTGTTTTAGGAAGTGGAAGTAGTTGCCAGTGATATGACAGGAAATATGTAATAAATCATAGAACACTGCCCATCAGTAGTCTTTTGTTAGCGTGGCATAGAGTAGACAATGTTGGTATTGTAAGTCCAGAAGATATTATTTTCCCTTTTATAGGCCAAAGCCATGACACTTACAATGAACCAGACAGGGAGTATGATGCACACTGGAAACACCTTACAGCATCCAGCAGGGTAGGGGGCTGAAAGGCAGACTAGCAACCTGGCCCCAAAACAAGAAGGCTACTGATGGTACACATTGACAGTCCCTGCCCTGTCCCTCCCCCACAGGAATCTGACCTTACGCTACTCCAACTGTTCCTAGCCAGCAGAAGATCTGTCTCTTTCTTACCCATTATACAGAATGCACTTCAACCTGGAGGGGATAGTGCTTAAGAACTGCCCACCTCAAAGATGGGTCCAATTGGACAGCTGCTTCCCTGATGAGACCTACTGAGGCCTCGTCGGAAACCTGGTTCCCCCCTGTCCTCCACCCTCTCTGCACAGTAGTCACCAAACCGTGCCACCCTTGCAGGGAACTGTACCTGCCTGCACCCCTGTCCAAGCCTGACTCTTAGTCATAACCATTAATCGCTTTACTCCAACGCATTCCTGTCAGAAAATTCTCCAGCTTTTGAAGGCTTTTTTTTCAGTAATCTCTTAGATCAACAAAACGTCTCAAATAACCTGTTGTACATTAAGCAACATAACACCAACCAAAAATGCAGTAATGTAAAAAGAAAATAAAGAACTTTTCTTTCTTTTATTGTTTCAGTAGGTCATAGGAAAAGTAAAAGGTCTTCTAAGACATATGAGAACGTTTCTATGTCTGTAGACCAGTGGTGGCTTTTTTTTGGGGGGGGCAAACAACCACCCCCCTGGATCGCGGGCGGCAGCACCCCCCCTCGCTCGCTGTCTGCCAGTAGGTCCGGCACTTACCCCATCTAGGTGGCGGAGGGCGGGCGGCTCTCCGGATGACGGGTCCCGCTTCCTGATAGGCAGGGAGGAGGATTCATGTGAGAATGGTGAATATTCATTCGCTATTATCACACAACTGGTTGGATGCTCTGCACCCCAAGCCCACCCTTTTTTGAAGCCTATTCAAGCCTCTGTCTCTAATCACATGCTTCATAAAAATACTCCCCCACATTGGAATCCATGGTCCGGCACCCTGTATATAGATTGGGGGTGGACGCATGGATAGGGATGGCGGCGCCCATGCGCCCCTAATGTAGACCCAAAACTGAAGGCCAGGTCTACTCAGGGGAGGACTAGTGACCAACAGTCACCATATATTTACTCACTGAAGACCAAGAATCGTGTGATCTGCTGTGTTTGATTGCTCAGTTCTCAGGGCTTAGAGCTGGTGGAGGCTTGGATCGATTCTGCATCCACCTAGGCGAGTATAAATGTTTTTTTTTTTTATTCCCAAACTTCAAATTTCATATTTCCTGGCACTTTACATGATTTGTTTGGCCTAGATTGGGCCAAACAAATTACTTCCATGCCAGAATTGACTGCTGCTTAGACTGTAATCTACTGTAGTAGTTTGAGCTACATACAGTATAGTAAGCGGTGCTGTGTTCCAGCAGCAGCGCAAGCAACTTCCTTTTTACTCTCGCATAGACAGAGTCACCTGTTTCGCAATTCTGACATTTAGAAGAAGCCTCGTATTTTAAACAATGAGTGCAAGGCTTCTTTGATTGGCCAAGGTGGAGAGGGGTGTGAATGATATCATGATCTCCACCTCAGTCACTAATGCAAAACGCACAGTACATGTAAAAACACATACTGTATAAACCCAGTTCTGGGACATTCGCTAGATCAGTGGTACATAAGTGTTCTGCAAAGCAGGTACAGAGTTTGTGTTCAGGATGAAGACAGCAAGGAGATAATATACTATAAAGGGGTATAGTACATAGTAGAAAAATGTATTTAAGAATATGTATTATTAGGTCACTTTTTACCAAACACCATTTAGAAAAGGGACATATTTATGAGTTCTAAAATTGCTCATTGGAAGAAGACTAAAGGAATTTGTAACAGAAAGTAGTTGAGGGCCCCAGGACAGGGAGGGATTACCAATTTTAGTCAGTACCTTAGGACAGACTGTGACAAATGATAACAGCAAGAAACCTAGATCAAAGGCAACACACACTGATAAAGGTTAAATACTTGTTGGCTATAAATCATCAAACCAAAAACAAATTATTATTATTATACAAATGCTATAGACATTTTCCATAAAGACAGCTGCAAGGTGGTGCCAACCAAAGTATATTAACCCCTTCTGGGATGGAACGCCTCTATTATCACTTTTGGATTTCAGTTCTTGGGTCATTTTAGGAATGAGCGCAAGTACTGTTTATTGTATTTAAATTTCTTAAAAAGCAGAGGGCTCTGATTAAGCCTGGGTTCACAGGCATATCAAGCTGGCTTCTGAGGACGTCATGTGATGCTGAAACTCTTTAAGGGGAACTCTCGGTGCGTCACTTCCGGTCTAGGAGAAAGCACGTGAATGCCCAGCAGCTTCCTGTATGATTGGATAGAATGGGCACACATTGTTTGTATGCTTTTTAGTGTTTGCTTGGATAGCAACGATTTTTTTTAACAATAAAACAGTACATTTTACGTTATGAGAGGTTCCCTCTTCACTCTTTTTTTCTAAATCTAGAATTTCTGACATCAGAGCCATTGGATCACTAACCCAAATACTCTTGAGGAGAGGATATCAGGCAACAGCCGAGAGGTACCATCTGGTCTCTGGGTGACCAAAAAGTGAGGTTGACTTCTCTTGTTATATAACAAGGAGGTCAACACTATCTGATGAGTGTGAACCTTTATATGTGCATGTGGTGATATAGCATTACCAGGGGGCATCATTCTAATGTCAAGACACAACAAGCACTTTTTTACAGATGGACTTTAATTATGGAATTTTTAAATACTAATACTTTGGACTGAGCACTTACTAATATTTGGAACTGAGCACTTTTTTTCATCATTTGTTTTATTAAGTTTTAACAATTTATACAAGCAGGTTCAGATGCAACAATAAAGAAGTAACATCATACAGTACAGGTATTGAAATAGCTACAAGACACAAAGTGATATAATGTACAGTATCTCACAAAAGTGAGTACATATTTTTGTAAATATTTTATTATATCTTTTCATGTGACAACACTGAAGAAATGACACTTTGTTACAATGTAAAGTAGTGAGTGTACAGCTTGTAAAACAGTGTAAATGAGGGGGTGTGGCTAGCCGGCAGAGCGGATGGTTGCACACCTCTGAAGATCCTCTCCTCCTCCAGCCTAATAGCGGCATTAACCCGACTAACCCGACATCTGATCCTCCAAAACCCTCACCATCCTGGAGCAATCTCTTCTCCCTCAGGGCATCATGCCCAGAAGACGAAAATCGCCATACAAGCTCCAAAAACT
>BLSH010465673.1:389784-405148 GCA_018402905.1 Glandirana rugosa
CGTGGTTTTACGTGGAAGTGGACACACCTGTTTTTAGGAACGTCGCCGGGACATATGCCAGCCGTTCACCTATTGACACGGTTCTAATCCCGAAGTTACCGACTTTACACAATCGATAGAACAATACTGGCCTAAAACCGAGTAATAATCTCAACTCGCTTGGGCCTGACATTTCAAGCCCAGGCATGGCTTGAAACCCCACAGGCCCTAGGCCTGGGCCTGAAAAGTTTTTTTCAGGCCCAAGCCCAGGCCACAAGACCATTAAAATTACTTTTTAGAATTTTTACGACATTTTTTCGGGTCCTTCCAGTGATCTCCATTTTTGCATTTTTATGTTTTTATTTTTTTAAAAATATTTAAAGTTATTTCCCTGTCCCCATTTCTTTGTAGGGCACTTGTCCCACCCTTACCCACATTTTCTAGGACCTTCCTGGGCTTTTTTACAGCATTTTTAAGATTTTTCATTAAAATTACCAGAACACCGGACCCGAACCCGGACTTTTTTTGAAAAGTCCGGGTCCGGATCCCGGACACCCCAAAGTTCGGTACGGACCCGAACTTTACAGTCCGGGTTCGCTCAACTCTAATAATGAGCCAAAATCCGGTCATAACAAGATAGCTAACACATTTCAGCCATTGAAGCCCTAATCTTGGCACAGTTATCCACTTGCCGACCGTATACAGGGCCGCTGCAAGGATTTTTGTCCACACAGGTGAAGGTGCATTTTGGTGCCCCCCCATCATCCTACTACCACCCTCTTTCCCCTCCACAATACATCCCCCCACCCTCATATGGTAACCCATCAGCGGCTAACCACACACTATAAAATGTGATTGTACAATCCTCTTAGATTTATTAATTCCAGCTAACACTTTAACCGGTTACAGCGACAGTTTTTTTTTTCCTTTTGGGATAAAGGTTTTACATAAATAAAAGCCGATCATTCTAAGCACCCCATTGGTGGTAAATGGTTTACCTCTTTCCTCTAACTACATCTGCAGGATAGGTTGTTCTGTTAAATAAACAACAGAGTCAACAGATAGCAGTATACAGAGCCACAACATAGTAGTATACAAAGCCACCGTATAGCAGTATACAGAGTCACCATATATCAGTATACAGAGCCACCAGAGAGCAGTATACAGAGCCACCAGAGAGCAGTATACAGAGTCACCAGAGAGCAGTATACAGAGTCACCAGAGAGCAGTATACAGAGTCACCAGAGAGCAGTATACAGAGTCACCATATATTAGTATACAGAGCCACCAGAGAGCAGTATACAGAGTCACCAGAGAGCAGTATACGGAGTCACCAGAGAGCAGCATACAGAGTCACCATATATCAGTATACAGAGCCACCAGAGAGCAGTATACAGAGTCACCAAAGAGCAGTATACAGAGTCACCAGAGAGCAGTATACAGAGTCACCATATATCAGTATACAGAGCCACTAGAGAGCAGTATACAGAGTCACCAGAGAGCAGTATACGGAGTCACCAGAGAGCAGTATACAGAGTCATCAGATAGCAGCATACAGAGTCACCATATTTCAGTATACAGAGCCACCAAAGAGCAGTATACAGAGTCACCAGAGAGCAGTATACAGGGCCACCAGAGAGCAGTATACAGGGCCACCAGAGAGCAGTATACAGAGTCCCCAGAGAGCAGCATACAGAGTCACCAGAGAACAGTATACTGAGCCACCAGAGAGCAGTATACAGAGTCACCAGAGATCAGTATACAGAGTCACCAGAGAGCAGTATACTGAGCCACCAGAGAGCAGTATACAGAGTCACCAGAGAGCAGTATACAGAGTCACCAGAGAGAAGGGCCCGCAGCAATATATAAAAAAAAATATATATATCAGCGCAGGGGCCGCATGACAGGGTGCCCTGGGCGCCCAGGGGTTAAAATTATAAGGGGAGGTTTAGGCAGCAGCAGAGGGCGGGCCAGGTATTTAGGGGAAGGGCGCGGTTCCCAGAGGCAGAGCGGGAACAACTGAGGATCAAGGAGGACCTGCGCTCTCTGCTGCTGTGAACTGGGCCATGGAGATTGAAGCGATCCTGCGCCAGCTCCGTGCGGCCGCTGCCCATCGCAGCGCAGGCTGGCTGCAGGAGAGAGTGGAAGAACTGGGTGTGGTCCTGTCCGCGGAGGGGGAGCGGGTACCGGCACGCGCTCGGCGGTCGCGTTACAGCCCGGCCGCATCCCCAGGAGCGAGGCGCAATCATGGGAGCCCGGTAGCGGACCCTTTGGGTGGACCGGCCCGGCCTCCTCAGCCAGTGGCGGGCGGGTCCCCCAGGAGGAATCCCCTTCACAGGCGTGGCTCTGCCAGGCGGGGTAGGGCGGTGTCTGTTTCTCCCACCCCGCCTGGGTGGCGAGGGAGTGAGCGGAGTGCGGTGGCCCCATCTGGCGAGGTCCTGGCCGGGGGGCCGACTCGGCGGGGGAGTGGTGGCGGAGGTGCCTGTCAGTCGGGAAGAGCGGCTGGCACCTCCACGCGGCGCACGCGCAGTTCGGCCGGCCCGGGAGAAGACGACAGGCGCTGCGGGGTGGACGAGTCGACCACGAAGAGGAGGCGGTCGGGTCGCGAGAGGAGGCCTTCGGTGAGGCGGGCGGTGGTCCAGCGGCCTGGCTCCCCAGTTGGTGATGTCATCCGCACATGCCCTGGGAGATCGTTGCCTCGGTCGGAGGGCAAAAGGTCCAGTTCTGAGGATGCGGATGCGGTTGGGCCAGCGGCGATGGATCCAGATCAGCGGCTGTGGGGGCTCCGCCCGGGCAGCCTGGTGAGTCTTTACCACATTCTTTGTCTGTTATGTGTGATAGTTTATGCTTATACTGTTGGGACTGTATAGGGCGGCCTTAGCGGCCAGGTTGGTGGGTTCTGCCCCTGGCGCAGCGGGGGTCATGTCCGCTGCGTCTGGGGTAGCACCAGCGGATGCGTGGGTGCAGCCTCCCGCAGGGGCGGTTGGCTCCCCGGACGCGGCGCACCCTCACCCAGTGCCATTGGCGGGTGCGGGGGAGGAAGTGCTGCCGGCGGCAGCCGGCGTGTCTGAGACGGCTAAGGGGGAGCTGTATGTGTGTTTTGAGGGCCCCCTTGGGGCTCATCTGAAGCAGGAAGTAAGGGACAGGATATGGAGAGGTGAGTATATAGATATATTTTCCTTGCTTCCTTTAGAGCGTTTTAATCTGGACCGAGGGCGGTCGGAGGAGTTGCGCCGCGACGAGGAGGATCGTCGGCATGTGCGGTTCATCCCGCGGACGTTTTCCAATTGGCTACAAGCGTTTGCTATTCTAGCGAGCGTTATAGGGGAAAAGCAACCGGAGTGTTGTTCCCCCTTGTTTTGCTATTTGGACGCCATTAGTGAGGCCCACCGGGTTTATGGGGGCCTAGCTTGGCTCCGGTATGATGAGCAGTTCCGGCAGCGAAAGGCTCTGCGCCCTGCCATGCGGTGGGACCACAAGGATATTAGCTTGTGGATGAGGCTGATGACGTCCGCGAGGGTGGGGCCTCCCTCGTTTTTTCCAGGGGGGACCGGTGGTACGGGAACCCCAGGACAGCCGGTCCTTAAACGTAATGGGTTGTGTTGGCAATACAACGAAGGGGGTTGTGGCTTCGGGGGTAGTTGCCGGTTCCGGCATGAGTGTACAGGTTGCGGCCGGGCATATTCGTTGTCCCGCTGTATTAGACAAGGTAAACGGGGCGCCGCAGATGCTACGGGAAAAGGGGAGGATGCCGGTGAACGTCCGAATGCTGCGCCCCTTTCTAAGTAGGTACCCCGACAGGGCAGTGGCCCGACTGTTGGATGAGGGGTTTGAATATGGTTTCAGGATTCCGTGTTCCTTAACCGTTTTCCCCCCCTTCTCGGATAATTTGCGTTCGGCCAGGCTGCACCCGGACGTTGTGTCCGCAAAGTTGGCCAAGGAGGTGGAGTTAGGAAGAATGGCCGGCCCCTTTTGTTGCCCCCCTTTGGAAAAGTTGGTGGTGTCTCCTCTTGGCGTGGTTCCGAAGAAGGAGCCGGGCAAGTTTCGGATGATACACCACCTATCGTTTCCAAAGGGGGGTTCAGTTAACGACGCTATTGACCCGGGGGCTTGTGCTGTGTCATATACCTCAGTTGACGCAGCGATAAAGTGGGTCCGGCGATATGGTAAGGGTGCTCTTATGGCTAAGGCGGATGTGGAGTCTGCGTTTAGGCTTCTCCCGGTGCATCCGGAGAGCTTTCATTTGTTGGGCTGCCGGTGGATGGAGCAATTCTATGTGGATCGTTGTCTTCCCATGGGTTGTTCCATCTCCTGTGCGTTATTTGAACATTTTAGTTCTTTTGTAGAATGGGTGGTTCGGGAAGTGTCGGGGGTCAGTTCCGTTATACATTACTTGGACGATTTCCTATGTATAGGTCCCCCTGGGCAAGTTGTGTAACGTGCTGTTAGCTACCTTGCAGCATATAGTGGAACGATTTGGTATTCCCCTTGCGGCTGACAAGACAGAAGGTCCGTCCTCGTGCCTTACATTTTTGGGTGTGGTGATAGATTCGGCGGCCATGGAATGTCGCTTGCCGGAGGACAAATTGGTGGCCCTCCGTCAGGAGATTCGGGAAGCTGCGGGGCGGCGTAAGATTCAACTGCGGGCCCTGCAATCTCTGTTGGGGAAGTTGAATTTTGCGTGCCGTATTCTTCCGATGGGCAGGATTTTCAGTCGCAGATTATCATCGGCGACGTCCGGCGTTTCTTCTCCGTGTCATTTTGTTACGTTGTCGGGTGAGCATAGAGCTGACCTACAGGTGTGGGACATGTTCTTGCGGACTTTTAATGGTCGCTCAGTGTGGCAACAAGGCCCGGTGAGCAATTTTGATTTGGAGCTCTTTACGGACGCGGCAGGGTCGTTAGGGTACGGTGCTTTCCTGGGAGGTAAGTGGAGCGCGGAACGCTGGCCAGCGTCGTGGCGGGATGCAGGTTTTTGTAAAAACTTGGTGCTGTTGGAACTTTTCCTGGTATTGGTGGCATTGGAGGTTTGGGGGGATATGTTCCGAGACAAGAAAGTGAGGCTTCATTGTGATAACCTGGGGGTGGTACAAGTTATCAATCGCTTGTCGGCAGCGTTTCTACCGGTGGTGCGGTTGCTACACCATCTGGTGTTACGTTGCCTACAACAGAATGTGTTTTTGTACGCTGTACATCTGCCAGGGACGACTAATGAAATTGCGGATGCCCTGTCTCGCTTTCAGCTGGACAAGTGTCGGGAGTTGGCGCCGGGAGCGGAGCAGCACGGAACACCCTGTCCGGTAGGGCTATGGCGGATTGCCTTGGAATCGCCGCAGGTTTGATACGGAGGTCGGTAAGTGATAGCACGTGGGCGGCTTATTCGGCAGCTTGGTCTGAATGGGGGCAGTTGTTATCCGAAACGGGTGTGGGGGGTGGCAGTGAGGGGGCGGAAGCCGCCTTGCTGTACTTTATAGGTAGGAATTTTGTACAAGGGACGTCCACGTCATCCCTTAATAGGAAATTAGCGGGAATTGCCTTTTGGAGTAAGTTGTCAGGTTTCCGGGATGTTACGAAAGGCTTTCGGATACGGCAGGCATTGAAAGGGTACAAAAAGGGCACTAGAAAGCCGGATAGTCGCAGACCGGTCACTTTCAGTATGCTTTTGGGTTTGGGGTCCAGGGTTTCGGACATTTGTTCTTCAGTTTATGAGGCTTCGCTGTTCCGCGCTGCCTTTAGCCTGGCCTTCTTTGGTGCCTTCAGGGTGAGGGAATTGGTTAGTAGCAGCACAAAAGTGCATGGCGGCTTGCAGGTGAGTGACGTTATCATGGAGGGTGGGTCAGTGATGGTACGTATTCGGCGTTCCAAAACCGATCAGGTGGGTAGAGGGGCCACAGTTCGCTTGTTCCACGTTCGGGGATTCTCCATGTGTCCGGTGTCGTCTGTGGAGAGGTACTTACGTTCCCGCCCAAAAGGTGGTGGGTCCTTTCTAATACACGCGGATGGCAGGCCGTTGTCTGTATATCAGTTTACTACTGTTTTTCGCAGGTGTTTGGAGGCTGAGGGCCTACCTTCTAAGGAATTTTCGCCACACTCCTTTCGCATCGGGGCTGCCACTGAGGCAGCCAGGTGGGGATTGGATGAATCTGTAGTGAGACGTATAGGCAGGTGGGAGTCAGCTCGTTTTAAATTATATGTGCGTCCGGGTTTAATTTTAGATGTTAAAGTTACGGGAATTTACAGGTATTGTGGTATTGGGTCATTGGTTGTTATGTTCTTTTACAGATGATGAACCGGCCTTGGTTTGGGTGCTGGGGCACTCGTATGTATTTTGGGGAGCGAAAAGGGCGGATGTGCGACCGAATGGTCGTCAGCTTGGACTATCTCGGGATGAGGCGATGGTGAGGTGGATTGGTATGCCGGGACTACTTTGGTGTCGGGTCCTTCCGGAGTTTGAGAAGTTTGTTGCGTTGGACAGGGCCCCGGACATTTTAGTAGTACATGCGGGGGGTAATGACCTGGGGGTTAGGTCCATGAGACACCTCATAAGGGACATAAAATTTGATTTTCTTAGGCTGCAGGCAGATTTCCCGGGGACTATTTTTATATGGTCCGACATTGTGGCGCGGACGTCTTGGCGTTTTGCCAGGTCTGTTGCAAAAATTAACAAGGCCAGGGTCAAAGTTAACAAAGAAGTGGGTCGATTTATAACAAGGAACAGGGGGTTTGTAGTCAGACACACTGATTTGGAGTTGGATACGTGGCGGTACCTACGGGGAGATGGAGTACACTTAAATGCTGTAGGTATTGATTTATGGAGTTTGGGCTTGCAGGACGGGATTAACAGGGCCCTGCGGGCGTGGCGGGGCTCACGGGTGTAAGGCTTTACGCCCGTGAGCTGTGGCGTGGTCTCAGGAGGACGGACAATTTGGTGTGGTTGGGAAGGATCCATCGTAGGTATGGAGTCCTCAATGGTTTGGTCCCAGTTACACAGGTTAACTGGAAGACGGTGTCACCTGAGCCGGCGTATTGCGGCTGGGTATGTGGATATATAGTAGAAATTCATCGAAATGGATGTTTTGGGCCTCCTGGGATCAACACCCGCCTAATAGACATGTTTTATATTTTTGATAAATATTTCAAGTTGTTTGTGTTTAAATAAACGGCCTAACGGCCATTTTCTCCAAAGCAGTGTGTGGTGTGTTTATTTAACAGGTAAAGGGATTTAGGTGGGCAAGCATCAGGTATACCCGGGTCAAGAAGGGCCCGCAGCAATATATAAAAAAAAAATATATATATCAGCGCAGGGGCCGCATGACAGGGTGCCCTGGGCGCCCAGGGGTTAAAATTATAAGGGGAGGTTTAGGCAGCAGCAGAGGGCGGGCCAGGTATTTAGGGGAAGGGCGCGGTTCCCAGAGGCAGAGCGGGAACAACTGAGGATCCCCACCCTCCCTCCCTATTTGTTATTTGAAGTGTAGCGGGGGCGTGGTCTCAGGAGGACGGACAATTTGGTGTGGTTGGGAAGGATCCATCGTAGGTATGGAGTCCTATATGGTTTGGTCCCAGTTACACAGGTTAACTGGAAGACGGTGTCACCTGAGCCGGCGTATTGCGGCTGGGTATGTGGATATATAGCAGAAATTCATCGAAATGGATGTTTTGGGCCTCCTGGGATCAACACCCGCCTAATAGACATGTTTTATATTTTTGATAAATATTTCAAGTTGTTTGTGTTTAAATAAACGGCCTAACGGCCATTTTCTCCAAAGCAGTGTGTGGTGTGTTTATTTAACAGGTAAAGGGATTTAGGTGGGCAAGCATCAGGTATACCCGGGTCAAGCAGTATACAGGGCCACCAGAGAGCAGTATACAGGACCACCAGAGAGCAGTATACAGAGTCACCAGAGAGCAGTATACAGGGCCACCAGAGAGCAGTATACAGAGTCACCAGAGAGCAGTATACAGAGTCACCATATAGCAGTATACAGGGCCACCAGAGAGCAGTATACAGGACCACCAGAGAGCAGTATACAGACTCACCAGAGAGCAGTATACAGAGTCACCAGAGAGCAGTATACAGGGCCACCAGAGAGCAGTATACAGGGCCATCAGAGAGCAGTATACAGGACCACCAGAGAGCAGTATACAGGGCTCCCAAAGAGCAGTATACAGGGCCACCAGAGAGAAGTATACAGGGTCACCAGAGAGCAGTATACAGGGCCACCAGAGAGCAGTATACAGGGCCACCAGAAATCAGTAGACAGAGTCACCAAAGAGCAGTATACAGGGCCACAGGAGAGGAGTATACAGGGCCACCAGAGAGGAGTATACAAGGCCACCAGAGAGCAGTATACAGGGCCACCAAATAGCAGTATACAGGACCACCAGAGAGCAGTATACATGACCGCCAGAGAGCAGTATACAGGGTCACCAAAGAGCAGTATACAGGGCCACCAGAGAGCAGTATACAGGGCCACCAGAGAGCAGTATACAGGGCCACCAAATAGCAGTATACAGGGCCAACAAAGAGCAGTATACAGGGTTACCAGAGAGCAGTATACAGGGTCACCAGAGAGCAGTATACAGAGTCACCAGAGAGCAGTATACCGGGCCACCAGAGAGCAGTATACAGGGTCACCAGAGAGCAGTATACAGGGCCACCAGAGAGCAGTATACAGGGCCACCAAAGAGCAGTATACAGGACCATCAGAGAGCAGTATACAGGGCCACCAGAGAGCAGTATACATGGCCACCAGAGAGCAGTATACAGGGCCACCAGAGAACAGTATACAGGGACATCAGAGAGCAGTATACAGGGCCACCAGAGAGCAGTATACAGGGCCACCAAAGAGCAGTATACAGGGCCACCAGAGAGCCGTATACAGGGCCACCAAATAGCAGTATACAGGGTAACCAGAGAGCAGTATACAGGGTCACCAAAGAGCAGTATACAAAGTCACCAGAGAGCAGTATACAGGGCCACCAAAGAGCAGTATACAGGACCACCAGAGAGCAGTATACAGTGCCACCAAAGAGCAGTATACAGGGCCACCAGAGAGCAGTATACAGGACCACCAAAGAGCAGTATACAGGGCCACCATATAGCAGTATACAGAGTCAACAGATAGCAGTATACAGAGTCACCATATAGCAGTATATAGGGCCACCAGAGAACAGTATACAGGGCCACCACAGAGCAGTATACAGGGCCACCAAAGCAGTATACAGGGCCACCAGAGAGCAGTATACAGGGACACCATATAGCAGTATACAGGGCCACCAGAGAGCAGTATACAGAGCCACCATATAGCAGTATACAGAGTCAACAGAGAGCAGTATACAGGGCCACCAGAGAGCAGTATACAGGGTCACCAGAGAGCAGTATACAGGGCCACCAAAGAGCAGTATACAGAGTCACCATATAGCAGTATACAGGGCCACCAGAGAGCAGTATACAGGGCCACCAGAGAGCAGTATACAGGGCCACCAAAGAGCAGTATACAGAGCCACCAAAGAGCAGTATACAGGGTCACCAGAGAGCAGTATACAGGGTCACCAGAGAGCAGCATACAGAGTCGCCAGAGAGCAGTATACAGGGCCAACAGAGAGCAGTGTACAGGGCCACCAGAGAGCAGTATACAGGGCTACCAGAGAGCAGTATACAGGGTCACCAGAGAGCAGTACACAGGGCCACCAGAGAGCAGTATACAGGGTCACCAGAGAACAGTATACACGATCACCAGAGGGCAGTATGCAGGCCCACCAGAGAGCAGTATACAACTACCCCCCACCCAGCCACCCCCCTCACCCCCGCCGCAGGTGGCACTGACCTGACACCACGCACCCCCGGCACTTACTGTGTGTAGAGTGGCGCTGTGTGGAGAGGGCGGATGGAGGTTCCGCTCCTCAGGTTTCCTCTTCTTTGCCAAAGCGCCTAGGCATCCAATAGGATCACCTGGCGCTTTGGTCAATCAGGAAAAAGGTGTCATTGGCATATTATAGCTAGGTAAAGCTTGGTGAGGGATACCTGGGTTTGGCGTCCCCCCTGGCCTCGCACCGTAAGGCAGCTGCCTAAGCTGCCTTATGGTGGCACCGGCCCTGACCGTATAACATAGATACACAGTGAGAAGGTGGCTCGGCAGCGCCAAATCATGTACCTAGCATGTGATTTGGCACTCCCGGCGACCTGGTCGTAATGTGATTAAACATAGTAGATGTCGATCACCAGGTGCCGGCGGTAATCCATTGGCTGGCACCTGGTGATCGACATCTACTATGTAGATGTCGATCACCAGGTGCCGGCCAATGGATTACCGCCGGCACCCGGCGATTGCCATAAATTTATACAGGACAGAATCCTGCCTATGTAAACAAGGCAGAACCCTGTCCTGTCAGTGGGAAAGTAATAGGTTTTCTTTCCCACAATGCAGGGAATATAATCCATTACTTCCCCTAGTAAAAGCACCTAACACAGTACACCAAAACACTGGCTAGGCACACATTTAACCCTTTGATTGCCCTAGATGTTTAACCCCTTCCCAGCCAGTGCCATTAGTACAGTGACAGTGAATATTTTTAACACTGATCACTGTATTAGTATCACTGGTTCCCAAAAAAAGTGTCAGTTAGTGTCCGAATGTTCACCACAATATCGTAGTCCTGGCTGATCACCACCATTACTAGTACAAAAAATACAAATTCCAGTATATATCCCATAGTTTGTAAACACTATAACTTTTGTGCCAATCAATATACGCTTAATGGGATTTTTTTTAACCAAAAACATGTAGCACAATACATATTGGCCTAAATTTATCAAGAAATTTGATCTTTTACATTTTTATTGGTTATGTTTTATAGCAGAAAGTAAAAAATATTACTTTTTTTCAAAATTGTCGTTTTTTTTTTTTGTTTATAGCACAAAAAATAAAAAATGCTGTGGTGATCAAATACCACCAAAAGAAAACTCTATTTGTGAGGGGAAGAAAAAGACAAATTTTGCTTGCGCATAGTGTTGCATAACTGCCCAATTGTCAGTTAAAGTAGCGCAGTGCCATATCGCAAAAAATGGCTTGGTCGTGAAGGGGGGTAAATCTTCCGGAGGTCAAGTGGTTAAAGTAGATCTGAACTCAAAAGTAAAGGATTGCTATGTTACAGGAAACATCTACAAGTGTTAATTGTACCTAAGCAGTGCTCTAAAACATCTACCTATTGTAGTAAATGCCTCCTAAAAACTAGCAGTGCAATTCTAGGTATATGAGGGTGCATAGGCCTACAATCTCAAATTTGTGTACCTGCAATGTGAGATTAAGGCATTTTTGCCTCTGAACGCCAGTCTTATGAGGTTTGGAGTAAGATTTGGTAATGTCACTGCTGTACTGTTCTCTTATGCTGAAGGCCCTGAAATAAGCAAGCAGGGCCATGCCACCACTACGATGGCAGCCTTCACACAGAGACACAGTGTAGACCAAGGCATGGTAAGTTGGTAATGGGGAAAAGATTAGCTGAAGGGAGATCACAGGCAATACGTGTAACTAATCTTATGCATCATTGGCCTAATGTGCAGCTGTCCCAAATCTGGCCTAAGACTAAAAACTGAGCAATCACATGCCTGCTGATCACATAGCTTCCCAAATCTCACATGATTTCAGTATTTAATAAAATGCCTGTCCTCCCCAAGATGGCTGCCTGAAAACCATAGCAGGAGACAAAATAATTCCTCAATGGGCTCCTACCAGCCTCAAGAAATAGCACAGTGCCACCTTCAAGTTGGAGGACATACTGCAGCTTATACTTGCCTACATCCAAATACTATACTATATATATTTTAGGAGAAATGAAGAACAATGCTAGGTGCCAAATTTTCTTTATGCGGAAAGACTGATATTTTGATTCTTTATAGCTTTACAAAGAATGCTTATGGCCTCTTAAAAAAAAAAAAGTTGAATGGGTGAAACCCCTTCAGGGAAACTGTAAAGGAAGCAAATACATCCTTTGTTATAATCACTAATAGTGAAGTCCTCCCAGTGAATTCTTTAAGGCCTCTTGCACATGATACTTCTGTTTAAGAATCTATTTTTTCAGATTTTTTTTATGTATGTATTTGTGAGTATTTTTTGTGCGCACTCATGCATTTTCACGCTAATGCGTGAAAACGTATTCTCGCGTTCTCGTTCCGCACAATATAAATGGGCATTTGCACGCATGAGGCTTAAATTACTGGCTAAAAAATCTGATTTTTCTATTATTTTTTTTTCTGAAGAATGCACGCTGCTTGTTTATGCGCATGTGTGCATAGGCACATTACAATTAATGGGCTGTATTTTAGCTCAGTAAAAAAAAAGAAGTCTGTACTGAGCTTTTTCCAGATGCAGTGTGCAAGAGGCCTAATTCTGGGATTTAATTTATTCAAAATGTATTGCTGGCCTTGGGCTAAGTGATGATTCATACTTATTTACATATTGTACAGTGAAGAATTTAGGATTAGGATGCATCTATACAAAGAAACTATAACTGCTCAGACAAGTCTCTGAATCCTGCCATAACATACACACTCCTTGCTTAGTCACAGGGCTAGGCTTAGAGCACTTTGTCAGGAGATTCCTCTAGTCAGATGTTTTTCTGATCATATTTAATTGGAATATCTTCATTTAACATAACTGTTTTGGAAAAGTATACAGCGCAAACTGCATTCTTCTTCTGCGCAGTCCTTCCCATCCCCCATGGGTAAAGACCTAGTTGAAGGGATGTTGGGGTAGAGCTGTATGATTAATCGTATTAAAATCTCGATTCAGCCTCCCTTGCGATCTCCATCACATATTCCCGCAATTTTCAGTGCAGTTAATGGAGTCCGACTTGCGGGGCGACTCAGCGCGACTTGACTATAATAGAAGTCAATGCAAGTCACCTAAAGTCTCCACAGACCCCTTTCACACTAGCAGAGCCTGTCTTGACGGGCTCTGCTGCTCAACGGGGATCCACCCGTTGAGCCGGCGGATGACAGGACAGTCGACCTGTCACAGCTCCATTCTCCTCTATGGAGGATCGGATGGACACGGACCGTCTGTCCGTGTTCATCTGATCCGATCCGCCAGATGGATGGAAAATAGGGTTTCCATCCCTCTGTAGTTGGCGGATCGGGTGTCAGCGGACATGTCACCGCTGACATCCGTCGCTCCATAGAGAACAATGGAGCGTCCGTTTGGGTCCGCCTGAAAAACTGACAGGCGGACCCGAACCATCTGTCCATGTGAAAGAGCCCTTAGGAATCTTTTTCTAAAGTTGGAGCGACTTGAGTCTCTCCTATCTGGGCAGACTGCCAAGTCTGGGCAGAGAGCCAAGTCAAGTTGATAAAAGAAGTAAAAAGATCCTATGTTTCAAATGATCAAAGGGTTGAACTCCCGTGTATAGAAGAGTTTAGTTTAACCATTTAAAGACTAAGGGTACATGCACACTGTAGCTGATAAACAACCGTTTTTGGTCCTTTGGGCGTTTTTTTTAACAGCCCAAAAATGCCCCTTTATGTTAACCTATGTGTCCATGCACACATTGACATTAATTGTCGTTTAACAGCAGTGGCATTTTTGGGCTGTTATCTGAACGCCCTGAATTGGCGTTCAAAAATCGTTCTTCTGACCACAAAAAATGCTAGACGCCGATAAACGCAGATTAACGCTCATAAACGCCGGTAAACGGCCGTTTTTTGTAGTAAAAAAAAAACCCTAGTGCATGGAGCCTAAATCTTTTCTGACATTTGCTGCTTACAAGTAAAAATCCATTATTTCCTGCTAGAAAATGACTTGGAACCCCCAAACATTATATATATATTTTTTTTAGCAGAGACCCTAGAGAATAAGATGGCGGTTGTTGCAATATTTTATGTCACATGGTATTTGCGCAGCGGTCTTTCAAACACAATTTTTTTGGAAAAAAATTACACTTTAAAAAAAAAAAAAAAAACTAAACAGTGCTGTTAGCCCATTTTTTTTGTATATGTAAGATGTTAAGCCGTGAGAATCGTGAGAGAATCGTGATCTTTATTCTAAGCAAAAAAATTGTGATTCTCATTTTGGCCAGAATCATGCAGCTGTACGTTGGGGCTGGGAAGGGAGGAGATAAAGCCTGTGCTGATTAAACTTTCCTTCTTTCCTTTTCACATTTTCTTCCTTTTTCTGTTATCCAGCAATACTTCATACTTCATTCTTTCCCTCTGGTCATCTTTCTGCTCACAAGGTTATTAAGCTCCTAAGGCCTCATTCATTCACAAACACAGCTACACATCAGAGTTTGCTTGCGTGGCCCCAAATTCACACTGTCTGCGTTTGGGGCCCTTACGTGCTTTTTAAACTCGGATGTGCGGCTGCATGTCTGTTCACTAACATAGGCTGCTTGCATATAGGGGGCATGGCAGGCATAATTCCCCCCATTGACACCAACGATAGGGCACAGCTCCTCCTAGTGACACCTACGATGGGGCATCATTCTTCCCACCCAATGACACCAACACTGACGCCAAAGATGGGGCATTGTTTACTTCCACTGATGCTGGGACATTTTGTACTTCCAATGGCCACAGTCTGGACCCCCTACAGTCTGAGGACAGTAAACTGGCCCTTTGTTTAGGAAGTTTGGAGACCCCTGGTTTAGAGGATAATATTCCGAGCATCCTCTCAAGTCCTAATGGGGACAGCTTTTCCACAGAAAATAATGGAGATTTTACACTACATGCAGCTCACCTTAAGGTCTATAGACAAGAGTAACGAGTATTTGTGGGGTGGGTTTAAATGATAACTGTACTAAAAATTTTTTATTTTTTTTTTTTTTTTTTTTTTAGTTTCAAAAAGTTTTATTGAAGCTTATATTAGTTACAGCAGATCAAATACAATGGTAGAACCACATCATTTTAACAGGATTAACAGCATACTAGCAGGTAACAAGCAAGGTGTCTACCTGGGCGGTATAAAATAGGCAACGAAAGATGGGGGAGTACCTTCAGTATCATATGGCGTCAAGGGCTCGGGATAGATAGTGGGTCTGCACGGCGGGCCGGAGAGGAGCCCCGCCCCGAGGCACCCCGATGGGTGCACACTGTGCCATCAGGGCAGGGACCCTCCACCTATCCCGCCACGAGGTCCGTTGAGGATGGCAGCATGCCTGACACATAGGGGTGAAGGTATGTCCCCGACCAGAAGCAACAGCCCTCAGGCGGCTTTTAAATTGTTAATGGAGCAACTGCATAGGTGCTACTCATGGTTGGACCTTTCGATCTGCAGTGGTTGTAAAGGTCAACAATCATGGTTGAGTGGGTTCCAACATAGGACAGTTAGTTAAATTATAGTAACTATGGCATGTAAAAAACGGAATATAGAGCAGCGAAAAGAAAGTAGGA
>BLSH010465673.1:415966-435114 GCA_018402905.1 Glandirana rugosa
AACGATACATATACGATACACTATTTTTATAGAATATTTAACTGTTGAAACACATTTTTTTTACGAAAAGGGGGTAGTGTCTTCGACTTCATGATGTTCGGTAGTTTGATGAATTTGGGGTATTTTCGGGGCCGGGTCTGCCAAAGAGGCGGTTAATGATGTTCGTTAAGCGTGTATAGGATAGTGGTCACGAGTGGTTGTGGAAGTTGCGGTATTCTGTCCCATTATGCAAATCTGGGCTCTGCGACCGCCGGAGATATCGGTACTATGGGTTTGGTTTGTGCCTGGTGAGGTGAACCAGTTTGATAGCGGGCTAGAGAGAGGAGTTGAATCTACAGTTCGACGATCGGTTTTAAGAACGGCAGTCTGATTTGGTGTACTAACCCCTTAACTAGGTATGACGGCAAGAATTTTGGCTAGCAGCTTGACATCTAAGTTGAGGAGAGAGATCGGGCGATAGTTTGACCAAGTGGAGTGGTCCGTGTTTGGTTTGGGTATCATGGCTATAGAGGCCGCCAGCGTCTCGGGTCTAAACGTATTACCCTGTCTTATGGCGTTGAAGGTGTTGGTGAGCACTGGTGATAGGATATGTGCGAATTGCTTGTAGTAATTGGCGGAGAAACCGTCTGGGCCGGGGCTTTTATGGGGTTTAAGTAGTTTGATGGCTTGTAGTACTTCAGCTTCTGTGATGGGGGAAAAGCATTTTTTTTACACAAAGTTGTCAATTTATAAGATATTTTTATCACATAGCATATACATAGCAAAAATGGCACCCCAAAATACATTCTGCTACTCCTCCTGAGTATGGCGATACCACATGTGTGAGATTTTTACACAGCCTGGCCACATACAGAGGCCCAACATTGATGTAGCACCCTCAAGCATTCTACAAGCATAAATTGTACATCACATTTCTCAAATACCTGTTACACTTTTGAAGACCCTGGAGCACCAGGACAATGGAATAACCAACAAAATGACCCCATTTTGGAAAGCTAACACCCCAATGTACAATCTATGAGGCATAATGAATCTTTTGAATGGTTAATTTTTTTCCAGAAGTTTTTGGAAAATGTGGAAAAAAATGAAAACGCATTTTTTTACACAACGTTGTCCATTTATAACATATTTTTATCACATAGCATGTACATAGCAAAAATGGCACCCCAAAATACATTCTGCTACTCCTCCTGAGTATGACGATACCACATGTGTGAGACTTTTACACAGCCTGGCCACATACAGAGGCCCAACATTGATGTAGCACCCTCAGGCATTCTACAAGCATAAATTGCACATCGCATTTCTCAACTACCTGTTACACCTTTGAAGGCCCTGGAGCACCAGGACAATGGAATAACCAACAAAATGACCCCATTTTGGAAATTTAACACCCCAATGTATAATCTATGAGGCATAATGAGTATTTTGAATGGTTCATTTTTTTTCAGAAGTTTTTGGAATATGTGGAAAAAAATGAAAACACATTTTTTTTTTACACAAAGTTGTCCATTCATAAGATATTTCCAACACACAGCATGTACATAGCAAAAATTACACCCCAAAATACATTCTGCTACTCCTCCTGAGTATAGCAATACCACATGTGTGAGACTTTTACACAGCCTGGCCACATACAGAGGCCCAACATTGAAGTAGCACCGTCAGGCATTTTAAAAGCTTAAATTACACATATAATTTTCTGACTACCGATCACATTTTGAAGGCCCTTCATATTTCTAACACATAGCATGTACATACTAAATAACAAAAGATTACCTGTCGTTATGTAGTGCAGTGGTCCACAGAGGAGAGCAATCAGTCCAGGCAGCAGGCAGGGATGTGGTCAGCGACAGCAAAAGTAATTGTCCAGGCAGCAGGCAGGAATACTGTCCATAGTTCTTACAGGTAGAGATACTGTCAGCACAGCCAAAGCATTGTTCCAGGGTAGCAGGCAGAGACATCCATGCAGAAATACTGTCCATAGTCAGTAGAGGCAGCAGGCAGAGATATGGTCAACACAGCCAATGTATTGGTCCAGGCAGCAGGAAGAAACATGGTCTGAAAAGTACTGGGTCATTACAGGCAGCAACATGGTCAGCACAGCCAAAGTATTGGCCCAGGCAGGAGGAAGAAACATGGTCCAGATAGTCCTGGGTCATTACAGGCAGCAATATGGTCAGTACAGCCAAAGTATAGTCCTGGGTCATTACAGGCAGCAATATGGTCAGCACAGCCAAAGTATTGGTCCAGGCAGCAGGAAGAAACATGGTCCAGAAAGTCCTCGGTCATTACAGGCAGCAACATGGTCAGCACAGTCAAAGTATTGGTCCAGGCAGCAGGAAGAAACATGGTCCAGAAAGTCCTGGGTCATTACAGGCAGCAATATGGTCAGCACAGCCAAAGTATTGTTCCAGGCAGCAGGAAGAAACATGGTCCATAAAGTCCTGGGTCACTACAGGCAGCAATATGGTCAGCACAGCCAAAAGTATTGGTCCAGGCAGCAGGAAGGACCATCAAGCTTAGGGCCAGGGGGACAGGGGTAGAGGCTTCTCCCACCCAAACGCTTTGAAGCCTCCAGGAAACCAGACCCTGTTCTGGGAACACAGAAAACCAAAAACTGTTTTTCTATACTCCGAACGCTTTTTCTGGAGCTCCTCATATATGTGAGACCCCGTCTACTGAAGTAGAAGAGCAAAAGATCAGTCCAAGTGGCAGGCAAAAGACATGGTCAATTAACAGGCCGAGGTCGATGCACGTGGATGTCAGAAATGTGGTTTAAGACGGCAGGCAAAGGCATAATCGGTAAACAGGCTGAGGTCGGTCCACGTGGTAGTCAGAAACATGGTTTAAAATGTCAGGCAAAGACATCGTTGGTAAACAGGCCAGGGTCAGTTAACGTGGAAGGTAAAAATGTGGTAGTAGGCAAATGATCCCAAAAGGTTGAAACAGGGAAATTACAATCGTAAAAATAAGGGGAACTAATATCTGACAGATGTGTGATAAATTTTGAAACAGTCTCCAATGCACAGGCCAGGTTGGGAGGGACAATCGGGGCAATAGAAACTCGTATCTCTTCTAATTCCTCTTTTGCTGCAAATACGACATTTCCTCTGGCGTCTTCTTCCGCATTCTGTGGGGGGGATGTTGTAGGGAAAATATAGCTCATGAAGCCGGCTCACACAATCAGAGCGAATGATTTCTGTTGCGGGTCCTTGTTTGTAAATGAGGGCAAGATCTTCAATATATTTGAGGTAGGTGTTGGATGGGTCTTGGGATGCTTTTTGGAAGCAGACAAAGGAATTGTACAGGGACATATGAAAGAGTTGAAACGCCATCTTCTTGTACCAAAAACGGGACTTTCTGTTTGACATATAGGGCTGCATCATCTGGTCATTTAAATCTAGCCCCCCCCATGAACATGTTATAGTCCTGGACACATTGAGGGTTTAAAACGGTGCCGCGTTGTCACTGAACCTCTACCACTGTGTCATTGTGGATGGTAGATTGCATGTGAACCTCTTTCTTGTCCCTCCACTTCATCGCCAACACTTCCTCGTTTCTCATAAAGGCATACTCTCCTTTATTTAGCTGTTGGGTCAATAAATTTTGTGGGAATCCCTTCCTGTTTTTTTTTAAGGTGCCGCAGGCTAGGGTGTCTTTTGGTGCCAAAATAGGGGCAGGCTGGTATAATAATTATCGATGTATAAATGGTAGCATTGTCCAAACAGGGGGTATGCCAGCTCCCAGACAATCTTCCCACTGCTTCCAATATATGTGGGACAATTAGGGGGCTGGAGCTGGGAATCTTTTCCTTCGTAAATTCTGAATGAGTATACATAGCCGGTGGTTCGCTCACACAATTTGTACATTTTTATCCCATACCTGGCTCTCTTGTTTGGTATGTACTGCTTGAACAGCAGCCGGCCAGTAAAATGTACAAGGGACTCGTCCACACATATGTTTTTATCGGGGATTAAGACTTCTGCAAATTTCTGTGAAAATGAATTGATTAGGGGCCGTATTTTGTAGAGTTTGTCGTGGTTGGGATGACTTCGGGGAGGGCACTGCGCATTGTCATTGAAATGCAGGAAACGCATTATTGTATCATAGCGTGTCCTGGACATAACTGCTGAGAATATTGGCATATGGTGGATGGGGTTGGTGGACCAATAGGAATGATGTTAGTTTTTCTTTGTAAGTCCCATATTAATAGCAAGGCCCAAAAATATTTTGAATTCGTCTAGCGTGAGACAACGCCAATGAAATAAACGGGCTGGAATTAGGTTGGCTGCAATGAATTGTTCTGCATACAAGTTTGTCTGGTCCACAATGCTCTGCAGCAAATCTTCAGGGAAAAATAAAGAAAAATATTCATATTGGGTATAATTTGTGGTGTTGGGCTGCACACCTGGCTGCGCTGTGAAGGGGGGGATTCTAGCAGACTCCGAGTTGGCAGGCAACCATAAGGGGTTTGCCAGGGCTTCGGGAAGGTAGGACCGGATTCTTTGGGCAGGGCGTCCAGTTCCATTGCTAATTCCAGGCTCCACTTCCTGGGGTCTGGTGCTGCTGGTGGAAGTAGTACTGGGCTCCAATTCCTGGGGTCTGGCGCTGCTGGTGGAAGGCAGGTCTTCAGATATTGGGCCTGATCTTCTAATTCTTTTTGGAGGGGGGTGGTTTCCCCCTCTGATTCTGTCTCCGATCCGCTATTCTCCACTGGATCATATTCTGAACCAGAATCGAATTATAGGAGCTCCCCACTGCTCTCATCATCCGACATAGCGAGGATCTCATATGCCCCCTTGGGTGTGTACACTCTCTCAGACATGATGGTGGGCCTGTGCGATGTTTTTATGAGAGTACTGTTATTGGGCCTGTGACCTGGGCTGTGACAGATGCTGACGGGCTGTTACTGATGGGCTGTGACAGATTCTGACAGGCTGATGGACTGTGACAGATGCTGACAGGCTGTGACGGATGCTGACGGGCTGAGACGGATGCTGACGGGCTGTGACAGATGCTGACGGGCTGAGACGGATGCTGACGGACCGAGACGGATGCTGATGGGCTGTGACAGATGCTGACGGTCTGTGACAGATGCTGACAGCTAGCGGGCTGTGACAGATCCTGATGGGCTGTGACAGTTCCTGATGGGCTGTAACAGATCCTGACGGGCTGTAAAAGATCCTGACGGGCTGTGACAGTTCCTGACGGGCTGTGACAGTTCCTGACGAGCTGTGTGACAGCGCTGGTGACAAGTTCTCTTTTATTCGGGGGGGCTGTGTGCTGGGTTGGTGTACACTGACAGTAAACTGACTGACAAGACACTGACAGTTACTCAGTGATCCCTTCTCCTCACACGATCGGTGTGAGGAGAAGCAGAGATCAGATAGTAACTGCAGGGCTGTGTTTACATTTGTGACCGGCTGTGATTAGACACAGCCGGTCATGTGGTAACCAACCAATTTCATTGGCTGTTTACCTTGATCGGGGAAGCGCTGTGTCCAAGGGACACCCGCTCTCCCCGATTGCCGACGTGCACTCCTCCGGGGGCACGCTTCATGCGCGCCTCTGCACTTCATTCCTCTGAAGTGACCGGCTGTGTTTTGACACAGCCGATCACGTGGTAAACAACCGATTTTATCAGCTGTTTACCCTGATAGGGGAAGGCGGGCGCGCGGTACACTGTTATCCTGAGGACATCATATGACGCCCAGTCAGGATAACTCAGCCACTTCCCGGCCATCTTTCTGTATATGGCGGTCGGGAAGTGGTTAAAGTCCCTGGTGGGAGGAGCCCCTCCCAGGTAGTAGGCTTCAAAGAAAAAAACAGGGTAAACTTCACCCAGTGTCCTTGCAGTGAACAGTCTCTTCTACTGGGCACAGGGTGGCAGGCTAGTTTGTCCTAAAGTTCAGGGGGAAAAGTGCACACCCCAATACTCCTCACAACAGTCCTGGGATGTGCTGTACAGTCTGTGCTACACCGCAGTCCTACACATAATAATGAGGATCTGGCAATCTCAACCGAGTAAAAACCGCGCTGATGTCACTGCTGTTTTTATCTGCCGGCTTGTTCTATATATGCAGTTCTCATCGATGTGTCTGAGTAGTTTTAACTTTTTATAAATAAACGATCATTACGTTATTACGCTATGCGACCTCTCCTTTATCTTCGCATACTCGGCTGATGACCTCACTGGATGTATTGCGATTGGAGACGATAGTGATCAAGCTCACCTCTGAGCCTAGCTGTGTCTACGGTGGTTGCTATACAAGGATATACTGAGGAGGGAGACATCTAGACACGGAAAGAATTACTTTCAATCGCATTTGGTTTATCTGTCTGGTAAGCCTTTAAATATTGGTGGTGGATCACAGATTGCAATACTACAGCACTTCGGGTGATTACTATACTTGTGAAGTGAATTTGGGGTGCATACTTTACTGTTTGCAGGAATTGGAGCAGTCATTGGTAAAGCACTTGTCATGTCCAGCTTTTGCAGAGCACTGGGCACATTTGTAATCCAGTGGGAATGTCCGGCCGCGACATGGCACAGAACATATTTGTAATCCATGGACGTGTGGTTGCCATGGGCAGCGACACATGGTACAAATTCACTGAAATGCGGTATTGGTATTTTTAAGTGTCCGTCCCCAGTGCTGTTTTGGAGCGGCTGGGCAAGCAGGCAGCAATCCGTTGGTGGCTCCCCCCGGCGGCCATGGTCAATGGCACACTTATTTAGCACAGTTTAAGGCATAGCACACAGTTCTTATCCTGGTTAAGTCTACGTTGGCAATAAACATCTTAAACATTCCTCTGGGTCAGTTCTTGCAGTTGCTATGGGCGACAACTGACTGCCTCACAGATAATCCCGGACAAGCCCCCAAATGTAGCCATGTGCTCCCTCGAGAGTGGCTGGTAATAGTAATTCCCCTGATAGCTGACCTCAATTGCACCATATATCACACATCCGGAGACACTGAACAGACCGAATCTTGTTTTAGTTGTTTTATTTAGGGGAAATAATTGGATGGAGATAAGAGGTAACTGTGGGATGCCCAGAGAATTATGGTACAAGGATTCTATATAGAGTCATATATATGCACAGTTCACTGCAGACTCTCCCTCTGCAGATTATTGCTCCTCTCAACTCTCCAGCACATCACTTGCTGACCGTTTCTCTTACAGTTCTCTCACTACACAGAACTCACAGCTTTACACTTCTTTGCTTCTCTCCAGCTCAGAACTTACTTTCCAGCCAGAAGGGTCATTTATCAGGCTACTTCATTGTGGTTAGCACGTGGTGAGGGCTATGCTGTTTCAGCAGGACCTCAGGAATCCCCATTACAGGCCAGGCATCACAGGCCCCTGAATGTGCAGAAAAGTACTTTAGTGCTAACCGGGCATTTGACAGACTACAACTCCCAGCCCATCCTTCTCCAGGTCCCGTTGACCTGCTCTCTGGTAGTGACTCTCCTTTGACTGGCTCCCAAGGCTCCCACAGACTGTCCACCATTCCTCTCCCAGCCTGCTCCAGCACTTTCTCCTTAAGTCCCAGGTACCGTCACTCACCGCAACGGTGGATACTTTAAAGTCTCTCTCCTCCTGTAGCACCTCCTTTGTTCTCCTGTTCCTCCTGTGCAGCTCCAGGAATCCATCTTCTTCCTGGCTGCACCCGAACCCCCATCCCTCAAGGTCACCCTCCCCAGACTGGGGGCGACTTCCCGGGTAGGGGCCTGCACCACAGCGCCTCTGCTACATCTCCAGATTTCCACCCGACTACTGCTCCCAGATTGGGCTAACTCCGAGTATTTAAGGAGGCCTGCCCCCTGTCAATCCTGCTTGGGGATTGGTTAGAGCTCCCTAGAATACTCCAGATGGCTCAAGCCATCGCCCAGCTCTCTGACCAGAAAACCTTCCCCAGGTTTCTAGAAATAAATGGGAAGTTCTGGTGACCTAATCTGTTAAGTCCACCCAATCTTCCCTCAGCCTCTCCTCCCAGCCCAGATCACAACATTCAGGCCTGCACATTACAGTCAGGCCTGACTAAATTTACCTCTCCTAGCCAAAACCCTGCTAGAAAACGAACCTATACTATGGGGGCACTACTTATGTAAAAAACTTACATATATCATTTATACATACTGTATATCCCACAATTCTATTAATAAAAATAGATGTATCCTATGAAAGCATTTGAAAGTTTAGTGTCCTATAGCATGCTCACACTTTGCTATTCACAATGTGTTACTTAGTAAGTCAACAGTAGATGCAATACTAGGCAGTACTAAGAATGCATGGAAGGAGTGAAGAGTTATAATGTGGAGTGACAAATAGGCACAGATCAGAGCATTTCTGTGACTTGTGAGAATACATATATTTATTCTACATCAAAGTCAGTGGAAAGTACAGAGAGCCCTTTGCCTGACATACAATCAGTGAGGAAGATTTGTAGGATTTACACAAGCTGGCTGCAGCAACACACACATTAGGCGACTACTAAAACTACTACACTGCTACCATATACCAGAAAGCCAACAATGAAATCTGCTTTTTCATCTAGATATCATTCATCTTGCCTATCTACATTGTGCAAAATTTAAGCCCGACACACCCAAAGTTGGCTATTGTTCTCCATTCCAAGGGCAGCTCTAGACATTTGCCTCTGGAAATTTCATTCCAGGACACTGATCATTGTGTTTTCTCCTATACACACAGTCTATTGTTCTATACGCTGCACCTGCTCACACTGTACTATGTGTTCCTACCTTCAAATATCTCCGATCTGCACACTCTGTTGTATCACTTCTACTCCACTCTATATGACATTTTATACTTTTCACCGCTACATTCCCTACACTGTTTTGTAAATTTAAAGCTGAACTTTAGGAATGGCAATTTTTGCACAATTACATTGGTTCACCTTGGACCCATGTAAGTATGTATGTGCCATACCTGTGCATACCTCCCAACTTTTGAACTTCCCAATGAGGGACACTTGAGGCAAGGGACAACCTGCGGTGTGCGCTGCGGCAAAATGTGGGTGTGTGATATACAGAGTACAGGAGTCAGGAGTGTGTAATGTACAGAGCGCAGGGGTCAGGAGTGTGTAATGTACAGAACACAGGGGTCGGGAGTGTGTAATGCACAGAACGCAGGAGTCGGGAGTGTGTAATACACAGAACGCAGGGGTCGGGAGTGTGTAATGCACAGAACACAGGGATCAGGAGGGTGTAATGCACATAACACAGGGATCAGGAGGGTGTAATGCACATAATGCAGGGATCAGGAGGGTGTAATGCACAGAATGCAGGGTTCAGGAGTGTTTGGAGTCTGCATTTTTTTACTACATTCTTTTACTACATATAGAGTGCAGGGTTGCGGGGTGTGCTACGTACTGAGTGCAGGGTTGTGGGAAGAGGGGGTAGAGGGAGGGAGAGGGGGGGGGAAGGGGAAGTGAAAGATCCTAGCCCTGTCTGCAGTTCCTACTGTGGAAAGGTGTGTGTGACACATTACCTTCCATGCAGTGCGCAGAGCCGTTCTCATAGCTGGGTGGTCAAAGGAAGTCACAGAGCTGCTCCATCCAGCGGATCTAGTGCTGTTTCTAGGTGCCTGCACCTTCTGCTCGCCCGTCCTCAATCTCCGGTCAGCCTGTCCATTGGTTCTGAGCTGGGAGGTCTTCGGAGCTCTTCTCCCTGCTCCAGGGCAATTGGTCTTGGCTGCCCTCACGGCTCTTCATTCCCTGCCACCTCCTGGAGCCCTCAGCCTGGTGCTGTCCTGATCCCCGCACTTGCTGCTGACATGGAGATGTAGGGAGGAGCGAGCAGCGCTGGCTGAAAAAAAGCCCCATGCCAGAGCGCCCCTGCCAATGATTTCAATGGAGCCAAGTGCTGGAACTTGTTCCGGCACTTGGCTCTGCTGTGGGATACTGCTATGATTGGCCGGGACTGTGGGGGCAATTGTAATACCTTGTGTGCATTATATTTTGCCTGCGCTAATAAGCGTACTTTTCAGCTCTTTTGCATAATGCATTTGAGTGCACTCGTGTTAAAGCAAGTAAGATAGACACCATAGCTGTTTTCACATTGCAAGCTCGAAAAACAGTCCTCCCTATCAATGCTTGCTGCTTTAATTTATAAGATTCAGACAGGGATAACAAAAGGACTTGATGGCTTCACAATCAGCTAATCGGCCTCCAAGGCACAGTCACATGACATGAGCTCAATACAAAACAACAACCAATGACACACTTGTTTATATTCAAACGATACAAAAGAAGAGGTGTGCATGCATGTGGAATGGCCGGCCCAGATGAGTCACAGCTGTTGGGTGGGTGGAGATCACAGACTCCAGAGAACAATGAAAGCCATGTGAAACATGGCTTCCATTGAAACCAACGCCTGATCTCACAGAGGCCCTCCAAGCAAAACGCCATGCATGCAAAGCCCGAACTGCCATTACAATGAATCACTATCAAATACAGCTCTATGAACTATATCTCATAGTGATTATACTACTGTTCCATTAAAGGGTAAATTATGTACAAAGGAATATAGCTGTAGATTTCTGTCACATTGATCAGATGCGACAGAAATCTTACAGATCATTATCCTTACATAAAAGGCAATACTGATTCCATACCGCAAGTACATAGCCACCAAGCAGATCAATCTGTACATAATACAGGGGCCCCCCGATTGACGGTAATACACCCGCGCCACGGAATGTGCATCGCACCTCAAAAATCCGGACCGGCGTTTGCTCCAGCGTTAACCGCTCAGGGCGCCTGCTGGCCGGGATGATCGGGCGGGTAGCGTGTGGTTACCAAATAATGGAAGGTTTCCATTGTAAGTGGCCTGTCCTCAATATCGGTTAAAGCCATATTCGCTATACACAGCGAATACTGATAAACCAACACTGGGAGACACTGTGAAAATACATAATAAACATATCCTAAATTTCTACAACAGCACATAGATCAATTTCCGGAATGGTCCAGGCCAATCTGAGGTGGCTGGGAGATATGCCTCTAGGATCCCGTTGGAAGCTGGAAATTACTGTAGTGGTCAACACTACTAGAGTGGTTGTTGGTAACTTCTGTGTCCCATGCTGAGTGGCTTCCCTACTGCTTAGTGAACACAGGAGGTTGCTTGTAGGCATGGGTGCCATTCAAAGAACGATGAATGCAAAGTGTTCTCTGATTGGACAAGGTGGAAATCAGGATGTCATTGTCCCGTCTCTCAACCTCATCCAACTAGAAAATGCAAAGTGTTCTCTGAATGGCGCCCATGCCGAGCAAGTGACCTCTTGTATTCACAATGCAATAGGGCAGTTGCTAGTGCCTACAGTGATTTGCAGCTTCCATGGGGATCCCACAGGGGCCAAGCTGGACCAGTGTAACAATGTAAATTGCCATACCTAAACTTCAGCTTTAAATAAGCCACATCGCTTAACTTTGTACTATACTGTCTAATCTTTATTTCTACTCTACACAGTTCAAAACTATACACATATGTTTTCTGCTACACTTCTCCACTGTATGTAACCTAGTGTATAGTATATACTCTGCCACTATCTCTTGCCTCCCCCTCTTAAAGTGGTAGTAAACTCTGTAGTACCACTTGTACTTACAGGTAAGCCTATAATAAGGCCTACCTGTAGGTACTGTGAATATCTCCTAAACTTGTACCATTTGGGAGGAGATACAGTTGTGCTCATAAGTTTACATATTCTGGCAGAATTTATGATTTCTTGGCCATTTTTCAGAGAATATGAATGATAACACAAAAAAATTTCTTTCACTCATGGTTAGTGTTTGGCTGAAGCCATTTATTATCAATCAACTGTGTTTACTCTTTTTAAATCATAATGACAACAGAAACTACCCAAATGACCCAGATCAAAAGTTTACATACCCCAGTTCTTAATACCATGTATTTGCCCCCTTTAACATGAATGACAGCTTGAAGTCTTTTGTGGTATTTGTGGATGAGGCTCTTTATCTTCTAAGATGTTAAAGCTGCCCATTCCTCTTGGCAAAAAGCTTCCAGTTCTAGGAAATTCTTTGTCTGTCTTGCATGAATGGCACGTTTGAGATCTCCCCAGAGTGGCTTAATGATATTGAGGTCAGCAGACTGAGATGGACACTCCAGAACCTTCACTTTATTCTGCTGTAGCCAATGACAGGTCGACTTGGCTTTGTGTTTTAAATCATTGTCATGTTGGAATGTCCAAGTATGTTCCATACGCAGCTTCCTGGCTGATGAATGCAAATGTTCCTACAGTATATTATGATAACATATTGCATTCATCTTGCCATCAATTTTGACCAAATTTCCTATACCTATGTAGTTCACACATCCCCAAAACCTCAGCCATCCACCTCCGTGTTTCACAGGCCTTGTTGACTTCTCTCCAAATGTAGAGTTTATGGTTGTGGCCAAAAAGCTCGATTTTGGTCTCATCACTCCAAATGACTTTGTGCCAGGTTTGAGGCTTGTCTCTGTGCTGTTTGGCATATTGTAAGCGGGGTACTTTGTGGCATTTGCGTAGTAATGGCTTTCTTCTGGCGACTCCACCATGCAGCCAAAGTTTCTTTAAGTGCCTCCTTATTGTGCATCTTGAAACAGCCACACCACATGTTTTCAGAGAGTCCTGAAATTATTTGTGGGTTTTTCTTTGCACCCTGAACAATTTTCCTGGCAGTTGTGGCTGAAATTTTAGTTGTTTAGTACCTAACAGTGGTTTGGTTTCAACAGAACCCCTCATTTTCCACTTTTTGATTAGAGTTTGAACACTGCTGATTGGCATTCTCAATTCCTTGGATATCTTTTTATACAGTTGCAAGAAAAAGTATGTGAACCCTTTGGAATGATATGGATTTCTGCACAAATTGGTCATAAAATGTGATCTGATCTTCATCTAAGTCACAACAATAGACAATCACAGTCTGCTTAAACTAATAACACACAAAGAATTAAATGTTACCATGTTTTTATTGAACACACCATGTAAACATTCGCAGTGCAGGTGAAAAAAGTATGTGAACCCATAGACTATTGATATCTCCAAGAGCTAATTGGAGTGAGGTGTCAGCCAACTGGAGTCCAATCAATGAGATGAGATTGGAGGTGTTGGTTACAGCTGCCCTGCCCTATAAAAAACACACACCAGTTCTGGGTTTGCTTTTCACAAGAAGCATGGCCTGATGTGAATGATGCCTCGCACAAAAGAGCTCTCAGAAGACCTACGATTAAGAATTGTTGACTTGCATAAAGCTGGAAAGGGTTATAAAAGTATCTCCAAAAGCCTTGTTGTTCATCAGTCCACGGTAAGACAAATTGTCTATAAATGGAGAAAGTTCAGCACTGCTGCTACTCGCCTAGGAGTGGCCGTCCTGTAAAGATGACTGCAAGAGCACAGCGCAGACTGCTCAATGAGGTGAAGAAGAATCCTACAGTGTCAGCTAAAGACTTACAAAAGTCTCTGGCATATGCTAACATCCCTGTTAGCGAATCTACGATACGTAAAACACTAAACAAGAATGGATTTCATGGGAGGATATCAAGACATTTTGCAGGAGAACTTAAGGCCATCTGTCCAGCAGCTGAAGCTCAACAGAAGATGGGTGTTGCAACAGGACAACGACCCAAAGCATAGAAGTAAATCAACAACAGAATGGCTTAAACAGAAGAAAATATGCCTTCTGGAGTGGCCCAGTCAGAGTCCTGACCTCAACCTGATTGAGATGCTGTGGCATGGCCTCAAGAAAGCGATTCACACCAGACATTTCAAGAATATTGCTGAACTGAAACAGTTCTGTAAAAAGGAATGGTCAAGAATTACTCCTGACCGTTGTGCACGTCTGATCTGCAACTACAGGAAACGTTTGGTTGAAGTTATTGCTGCCAAAGGAGGTTCAACCAGTTATTAAATCCAAGGGTTCACATACTTTTTCCACCTGCACTGTGAATGTTTACATGGTGTGTTCAATAAAACATGGTAACATTTAATTCTTTGTGTGTTATTAGTTTAAGCAGACTGTGATTGTCTATTGTTGTGACTTAGATGAAGATCAGATCACATTTTATGACCAATTTGTGCAGAAATCCATATCATTCACATACTTTTTCTAGCAACTGTATTCCTTTCCTGTTTTATACAGTTTAACTACCTTTCCCGCAGATCCTTTGACAATTCTTTTGCTTTCCCCATGACTCAGAATCTAGAAACGTCAGTGCAGCACTGGATGAGAAATGCAAGGGTCTATCCAAGTCCAGAAACTCATTGACCTTTTTATACACACACACTAATTACAAGCAAACAGATCACAGGTGAGGATGGTTACCTTTTAATAGCCATTCAAACCCCTTTGTGTCAACTTGTGTGCATGTTATCAGGCCAAAATCACCAGGGTATATAAACATGATCAGGGTGATTTGGGTAGTTTCTGTTGTCATTATTATTTTAAAAAAATGTTCTTATTCATAGTCTCTGAAAAATGGCCAAGAAATCATAAATTCTGCCAGGGTATGTAAACTTATGAGCACAACTGTATTCAGAGTGCATGCAGCTGATGACATCATTGGCACAGGCGCTCTAAAGGTCCGGCTCACAGTGCTGGACCGTCAGAGCCCGTGCTGGAAAAGGCGGCTCCTGCACGCATTCGCAGGAGTGACGTCACCATGCCCCCTGGCCACTCATGTAGATGGAGGCCGCAAACCCAGAAGGAAGATCAGGGGAAGATGTCAGCCGTCTCAGCGGTGACATTGCGCTGCAGGAGAGCTTTGTTCTACGGCGTACCCATACGATGGTCCGTGCATGTGTCACTGTAGGCGCACTACACGCTGCGGGAGCGCACCCGCTGGTCCCACTGACTCGAAGGTCACGGTACACAGAGGCAAAACGGGGATCTGCCTATGTAAACAAGGCGGATCCCCGTTCTGACAGGAGACATTATGGAGATCAGCTGTTCCCAATGATCGGGAACAGTGATCTCTGTGATGTTCCAGTGAGCCCATCCCCCCTACAGTTAGAACACACCCAGGGAACACAGTTCACCCCTTGATGGCCCCCTAGTGTTAACACCTTCCCTGCCAGTGTCATTTATACATTCATCAGTGCATTTTTATAGCACTAATTAATGTAATAATGTCACTGGTCCCCAAAAAGTGTCACTTAGGGTCAGATTTGTCTGCTGCAATGTCGCAGCCCTGCTAAAAATCGCAGATCGCCACCATTATTAGTAAAAACATATATAAAAAAATAACAGTCCATAAATCTTTCCCGTAGTTTGTAGATGGGATAATTTTTGCACAAATCAATCAATATATGATTATTGCAATTTTTTTATCAAAATTATGCAGAAGAATATATATTGGCCTAAACTGATGAATAAATGTGTTTTTTTATATATTTTTTTGGGCATGTATTATTGTAGAAAGTAAAAAATAATGTTTTTTTTTTCCAAAATTGTCAATTTTTTGTTTATAGCGCAAAAAATTAAAACTGCAAAGGTGGGTAAATACCACCAAAAGAAAGCTATATTTGTGGGAAATAAAGGACACCAATTTTGTTTGAATACAGCGTTGCATGACCACGCAATTGTCAGTTAAAGCAACGCAGTGCCGTATCGCAAAAAAATGGCCTAGTCATTAAGAGGGTAAATCTTTCCCGGGCTGAAGGGTTAACCACTTGACCACTGGGCTCTTAAATTCCCTTAACAACCAGACCAATTTTCAGCTTTCAGTGCTCTCACATTTTGAATGACAATTACTCAGTCATGCTACACTGTGCCCATATGAAATTTGCGTCCTTTTTTTCACACAATTAGAGCTTTCTTTAGGTGGTATTTAATCACTGCTGGGTTTTTTGCGCTATAATTAAAAAAGACCGAAAATTTTGTAAAAAAAATGAATTTTTCTTTGTTTCTGTTATAAAATTTTGCAAATTAGTAATTTTTCTTCATAAATTTTTGCCAAAATTTATACTGCTACACATCTTTGGTAAAAAAAACAAACAAATTAGTGTATATTATTTGGTCTTTGTGAAGGTTATAGAGCCTACAAGCTATGGTGCCAATCACTGAATATTGGCCACACCTGATGTACTGACGGCCTATCTCATTTCTTGAGACCCTAACAAGCCAGGAAAGTACAAATACCCCCCCAAATGACCCTTTTTTGGAAAGTAGACATTCCAATGTATTTAGTAAGCGGCGTGGTGATTTTTTTTGAAGTTGTAATTTTTTCCCCACAATTCTTTGCAAAATGAAGATTCTACTACTCTTCCTGAGTATGGCGATACCACATGTGTGAGACTTTTACACAGCCTGGCCACATACAGAGGCCTGACATGCAGGGAGAACCATCAGGCGTTCTAGGAGCATAAATTACACATATAATTTCTTGACTACCTCTTGCACTTTTGTCCTGGAGCAACAGGACAATTGAAACGCCCAAAAAATGACCCCATTTTGGAAATCAAACACCCCAACGTATATTTTAGGAGGCATTATGAGTCTTTTGAACGTGTCATTTTTTCCACAAGTTTTTGGAAAATGTGGAAAGAAAATGAAAACGCTTTTTTTTTACACAAAGTTGTCAATTTATACAATATTTCTAACATGGATGGGCACTGTAGTGGCACAGATGGGCACTGTAGTGGCATGGATGAGCAGTGTAGTGGCACGGATGGGAACTGTAGTCGCACGGATGGGCACTGTAGTAGCATGGATGTGTCACGGATGAGAACTGATGTGGTATGGATGAGCATGAATGAGGCACAAATGAGCCATGGATGGGGATGGATGAGCCGAGGATGGGGATGGATGAGCACGGATGAGGATGGATGGGATGACTGAGCATGGGTGGGGATGACTGAGCACAAATGAGGATGGATGAGCACAGATGGGGATGACTGAGCACGGAAGAGGATGACTGAGCACGGATGGGGATGGATGAGCATGGATGGGTGGGTGAGCACGGCTGGTTGGGTGAGCATGGATGGGTGAGCATGGCTGGGTGGGTGAGCATGGATGGATGGCTGGGTGAGCATGGATGGATAGATGGGTGAGCACAGCTGGGTGGGTGAGCACGGCTAGGTGGGTGAGCATGGATGGATGGCTGGGTGAGCATGGATGGATGGCTGGGTGGGCGAGCATGGATGGATGGATGGGTGAGCATGGCTGGGTAGGTGAGCATGGATGGATGGCTGGGTGAGCATGGATAGATGGATGGGTGAGCATGGATGGATGGCTGGGTGAGCATGGCTGGGTGGGTGAGCATGGATGGATGGCTGGGTGAGCATGGATGGATGGATGGGTGAGCATTGATGGATGGCTGGGTGAGCATGGATGGATGGATGAGCACGGCTGAGTGTGTGAGCATGGATGGATGGCTGGGTGAGCATGGATGGATGGCTCGCTGAGCATGGATGGGTGGATGAGCATGCATGACTGGATGGGTGAGCATGGCTGGGTGAGGATGGCTGGATGGGTGAGCATGGCTGGGTGAGGATGGCTGGATGGGTGAGCATGGATAAGTGAGGATGGGTGGATGAGCATGGATGGGTGAGCATGGATGGGGTGAGGATGGCTGAGCATGGATGGGGTGAGGATGGCTGGGTGTGTGAGCATGGATGGGGTGAGGATGGCTGGGTGGGTGGTGGGGGTGCAGCCTGTCACTTAGCAGTGCTGTGGGCGCTACACTTCACCCACAGTGCTGCAGCATGTCCTCCCTCCCCCCCTCTCCTCTCACATGTACCGATCGGTGTGGAGAGGGGAGAGAAAAGCCAGCACTTCCGCCGGCTTGTTTACATGTGATCGCTCCATCATTTGACGGAGTGATCACGTGGTAAAAAGCCGCTCACATCGGCCATTCACCGAGATCCCTGATGCGCCGGGTCGCCTGGAGGGGGCATGCAGGAAGCGGTTCATCGAAGGACGTCATAGTACGTCCTCCCAGAATTAAGCAACCACTGTGTAGACGTCTTGTCTATATGGCGGTTAAGTGGTTAAAAAGAAAAAATAATACTTTTTTTTTCTTTTAAATGTAAATGTAAGATCTGGGATCTTTTTGACCCCAGATCTCACATTAAAGAGGTCCTGTCATGCTTTTTTTCTATTACAAGGGATGTTTACATTCCTTGTAATAGGAATAAAAGTGATTCGAACATATACCCAGCGAAGTGAACAGCCTTAGATGATACACAAAGATGACACAAACCTCCCTATATAAGTCTTACATGTATATCTTCTGTCTTCACTTTTATATACGGTTTAGAAAGTGCACATTCTGTTAGATTTTCCACTTCCTCCTTCCTATGTAGGAGTAGATGATTCCTGGACACTGAGAGACTGTGAGAAAGCTGATTGGAGGGAAGGCACACACCCCCTCCCCACACATGCTGAGGTTGCCTGTGTATAGTTTCCCTGTGTGCTAATCTATTTTTAGCAACCTCCTTCTTCTCTAAATTCTATGTCCCATCTCCCAGAACTAGTGAGAACTTATCAGGCTGATAACAGAGCTACGGAAGAAGAGACAGCTACAACATAGCTATTTGAAGAGATTGAAGAGAGATAAGAAAACACTACAGACAGATATGCCCAGCTCAAATTTCATGAATCGGGTTTACATCCAGCACCAGCGGTTTGCAAACGCTTTAATGTGTACATATATATATATATATATATATATATATATATATATATATATATACACACACACACACACAAATCTGTGTATATTGCTTAAATACGTAATTTGGAATAACTTTTTTTGTTGGATTTTCAAGGTATAATATTATTAATTATGATGGCCAATCATATTACAATCTCTCTGCACAATCTGTTGAGTTTAACCACTTGCTGACCACCAGCAGTACATTTACAGTTGATGGGCGGCAGCCCCAGGCACTGCGTTGTACTTCCTGGTTTAGAGGTACGCATGGGAACCCCTTGCTGACCTGTACTGTGACTGGACACAGCACAAGTTTGTCAGCAAGTTGCAGCCAATAATTTTGGCTGTATTCCTGCTGATTGGCTGTGGTCAATCACAGCACAGGGATCTGTGTGTTGCTAAACACAACATACAGATCTGGCTGGATTTCTCCCTGCTTTCAGTTACTATTCAGAACTGAAAGCAAAGAAG
>BLSH010465673.1:435124-461030 GCA_018402905.1 Glandirana rugosa
AGAATATATATATATCTGTGTATATATATATATATATATATATATATATACACCCACACAAATCTGTGTATATTGCTTAAATACGTAATTTGGAATAACTTTTTTTGTTGGATTTTCAAGGTATAATATTATTAATTATGATGGCCAATCATATTACAATCTCTCTGCACAATCTGTTGAGTTTAACCACTTGCTGACCACCAGCAGTACATTTACAGTTGATGGGCGGCAGCCCCAGGCACTGCGTTGTACTTCCTGGTTTAGAGGTACGCATGGGAACCCCTTGCTGACCTGTACTGTGACTGGACACAGCACAAGTTTGTCAGCAAGTTGCAGCCAATAATTTTGGCTGTATTCCTGCTGATTGGCTGTGGTCAATCACAGCACAGGGATCTGTGTGTTGCTAAACACAACATACAGATCTGGCTGGATTTCTCCCTGCTTTCAGTTACTATTCAGAACTGAAAGCAAAGAAGGACTCCAGCCAGATGATCAGTCAGTACGCCTTGATTGCCCCCCTGATCACTCCTGTTATCCAGCCAGGGTCATTAGTACAGTATATAGTATTATCACTGATCACTGTATTACTAGCGACGTCAGTGTCAGTAGTGTCCTTCCCAGATAGTGTCAGTTTGAGCCAGATTGCCCTCCACACCATCATAGTCACACTTTAAGTTGGTGATCACCGCCATTACCAGTATAGTGTCTGTATGGATCAGTATGTCGATCACGATCAGAATTATAGTAATGTCCCCAAAAACGCAGTTTGGTTTTTACCAAAGGCATGTAGCAGACTACATTTTGGCCTACATTTATGAAGAAATTAGATTTTTATTGGATATGTTTTATAAAAGTAAGTAGAAAATATTGTTTTTTTCAAAAATGTTGGTATTTTTTCTTTTATATAATAATAAAAAAAAACCCAGTGGTGATCAAATACCACCAAAAGAAAACGCTATTTGTGTGAAAAAATTATAAATTTAATTTGGGTACAGTGTTGCACGACTGAGCAATTACCAGTTAAGGTAGCGCAGTGCTGAATAGCAAACAATGCTCTAGTCATGAAGGGGGTAAAACCTTCCAGAGGTCAAGTGGTTAAATAACATAGTACAGAAATCTAAAGCTCATCATATGCATTACAATCTGAATTAAAATATTTTTACAAACTCTTCTAGATTTTCCAAAACTACTGTATGTAATATGAGGAGCTACCTAAACTATCCAATCAATTTCCATTCAATTAGGTAGGTCTTCATAGTACTTCATAGTTGGTGACAGATCTAAAGTTGATTGTACAGTCAAACTGTAATGTGTATGGCAAGCTAAAAAATGGCATCAAGCACACTTATAAAATTTGGATGATGTTTGTATAAAACATTGGTGTGAGAAACTAGAACATTTTTTGCTGGACCTAAAAAGATTTTAACGCTAACCACATATTTTTTAAATTGATTGTCTAATCGCCTATGGCAATTTTTAAGTATCGTAGTTTGTTTCCATTTCACAAGCATGCGCAATTTTAAAACGTGAAATGTTATGTATCTATTTACTCGGCGTAACATCGTCTTTCACATTATATAAAAAATTGGGGTAAATATGGTTTTTTTTAATTCATGAAAGTGTTTTTTTTAAAAAAACAAAACAAAAACACGTGTCTGAAAAATTGCTGCGCAAATACCGTGTGATATAAAAAAATGCAACAACCAACATTGCCATTTTATTCCCTAGGGTCTCTGCTAAAATATATATATATATACTGTTTGGGGTTCTAAGTAATTTTCTAGCATTTTTAGATGTAGGAGAGGAATGTCAGAATTGGCTCGGTTGGCAAGTGGGACAACTTAACCATTGTACAACTGTCCTTCAAAGCAGGACTAAAGTCCTGCTGTAAGAAACAGCGAGCAGGCAGTCTTTTTTTGGAGAAGAGACATGCACTGTCTCCAATAAAATGCCTCTACCTGCCTGCTCACTGTCCCCTCTGATGATGTAAACTGAGCTGCGCATGTGGAGCTCAGCTTACAGTGCTGGCCAGACCTCTGACTGCCAGGATAACAGCCTATTGTACAATTGGCAGGAGTGACGGCATTCTCACTGGCCAAAGAGGCCAGAAGGCCAGCACAAGAAGCAGCCAGTGCCCGGGAGGCACCTTTTTCTTGCTACAACTGAGTGCCTCCCACTAGGTCAAATACCTACCTTCAGCCCTTATCCAGTTTTCTTTTACTGTGCAATCCCATTTGAAGCTGCACAGCCTTTCTCCAGAAAACATACACTTTGTACTGCACATGGAAAGCCTCACTCACGGCAGCCTCCAGCGCTGCCATGCCCTCACTTTTAATCCCACAAGAGAATTGAGCATTTTTAGTTAATTTTTTTCACAAAAATGGCTTACGTAAACAGTATTGTTTAGTCCCTTGGATCCCAGTCTGCAGATGGTACCACAATGTCTTCCTAAATATAACCCCACCCCTTCCTGACACTAAGCCCCACCCTTTTACTCAGCTGTCAAAACTTCTATTGTCGCCTTTTGAGAAAGACTGCCAGAGAATTAGCAAAATCTAAGATGAAAAAAAAAAAAAACAAATGTTAAAGCTATAGTATATATAACTAAAATGTAATATTTCAAAATATCAGTAGTTTATTCTCAATTTCTGTATGGTCCGCAAGACACGGGATGTATTGGAGCTTGATATATACGAAAGTGTCATTGTCACCTACAGCATTGAATAGCTTCCAATGCATATCAGAAGAGTGACTCAAAATCCTAGAATAATACAGAAAAAAGTCATAATGTAAGTTACTGCAATAATGTCACTCGTCATGTTCCTCTGTATCAGCCTGTAGTTCTTTGTCCTCTATTTCAGTTTGCTCCGCAATTGTGTTGGCTGAATTGAGGCCTGTACTATTTTCTTCTGCTGGCTCCTCAACAATCACAGGAGCTTCCAAACCCTCTCCATGTTCGGCTCCTAAAGCAGGTGTATCAGAGACTTCCTCAGGGTCTGCTGTGCTACTCTTCAGCTGGTCTTCATCTGTTTTTTCTTCACCCACTTCAGTTGCTTCTTCTGTGTCCTTCTGTCTCCCACCCTTAGGATATTAATATATGGGGAAATTATAACAGGTTTACAGAAAAGCTATATACCATAACTCACAAAAGTGAGTACACCCCTCACATTTTTGTAAATATTTTATTATATATTTTCATGTGACAACACTGAAGAAATTACACTTTGCTACAACGTAAAGTAGTGAGTGTACAGCTTGTATAACAGTGTAAATTTGCTGTCTCCTCAAAATAACGCAACACACAGCCATTAATGTCTAAATCACTGGCAACAAAAGTGAGTACACCCCTAAGTGAAAATGTCCAAATTGGGCCCAATTAACCATTTTTCCTCTCTGGTGTCATGTGACTCGTTAGTGTTACAAGGTTTCAAGTGTGAATGGGGAGCAGGTGTGTTAAATATGGGGTCATCGCTCTCACTCTCTCATACTGGTCACTGGAAGTTCAACATGGCACCTCATGGCAAAGAACTCTCTGAAGATCTGAAAAAAAGAATTGCTGCTCTACATAACGATGGCCTAGGTCAGTGATGGCGAACCTTGGCACCCCAGATGTGTTGGAACTACATTTCCCATGATGATCATGCACTCTGCCATGTAGTCGAGCATCATGGGAAATGTAGTTCCAAAACATCTGGGGTGCCAAGGTTCGCCATCACTGGCCTAGGCTATGAGAAGTTTGCCAAGACCCTGAAACTGAGCTGCAGCAAGGTGGCCAAGACCATACAGCGGTTTAGCAGGACAGGTTCCACTCAGAACAGGTCTCACCATGAGCGACCAAAGAAGTTGAGTGCACGTGCTCAGCATCATATCCAGAGGTTGTCTTTGGGAAATAGACGTATGAGTGCTGCCAGCATTGCTGCAGAGGTTGAAGGGGTGGGGGTCAACCTGTCAGTGCTCAGACAATACGCCACACACTGCATCAAATTGGTCTGAATGGCTGTCATCCCAGAAGGAAGCCTCTTCTAAAGAAAATGCACAAGAAAGCCCACAAACAGTTTGCTGAAGACAAGCAGACTAAGGACATGGATTACTGGAACCATGTCCTGTAGTCTGATGAGACCAAGATAAACGTATTTGGTTCAGATGGTGTCAAGTGTGTGTGGCGGCAACCAGGTGAGGAGTACAAAGACAAGTGTGTTTTGCCTACAGTCAAGCATAGTGATAGGAGTGTCATGGTCTGGGGCTGCATGAGTGCTGCCGGCACTGGGGAGCTACAGACCATTGAGGGACAATAATAAAAAGAAAGGTAAGGTGGTGCTCACTAATTAGCTAATTAAATAACGAATTGCTCTAAAAGCAATAAATCTCAGATGTGTAATAAAATAATAATAATAACAACCTTAAATGCAGGGGTAGAAAACAAAAGGTATCAAGGTAATGAATAGCAATCACCAGGTAAAAGAGTCTCTGACTGAAGTTCATACAATGTAAACGCCAAAAATGATATTCCTGGTAAAACTAGCAAGAACAAGAAGCTGTATTTCTGCATAAATCCACAAGATGTCATCAGCGTTCAGAACTGATGCTGGCAATCAATGTATACAGGGTGGGCCATTTATATGGATACACCTTAATAAAATGGGAATGGTTGGTGATATCAACTTCCTGTTTGTGGCACATTAGTATATGTGAGCGGGGAAACTTTTCAAGATGGGTGGTGACCATGGCGGCCATTTTGAAGTCAGCCATTTTGAATCCAACTTTTGTTTTTTCAATAGGAAGAGGGTCATGTGACACATCAAACTTATTGGGAATTTCACAAGAAAAACAATGGTGTGCTTGGTTTTAACGTAACTTTATTCTTTCATGAGTTATTTACAAGTTTCTGACCACTTATAAAATGTGTTCAATGTGCTGCCCATTGTGTTGGATTGTCAATGCAACTCTCTTCTCCCACTCTTCACACACTGATAGCAACACCGCAGGAGAAATGCTAGCACAGGCTTCCAGTATCCGTAGTTTCAGGTGCTGCACATCTCGTATCTTCACAGCATAGACAATTGCCTTCAGATGACCCCAAAGATAAAAGTCTAAGGGGGTCAGATCGGGAGACCTTGGGGGCACCACCACATTATGGGTGTCAGCTCCGCGCATTCCTAGATGAACAGTTTCCTGGAAAGTGGATTGGTCGTCGTGGGCCAGTTGAATGGCCCCCAAGGTCTCCCGATCTGACCCCCTTAGACTTTTATCTTCCTATTGAAAAAACAAAAGTTGGATTCAAAATGGCCGACTTCAAAATGGCCGCCATGGTCACCGCCCATCTTGAAAAGTTTCCCCCCTCACATATACTAATGTGCCACAAACAGGAAGTTAATATCACCAACCATTCCCATTTTATTAAGGTGTATCCATATAAATGGCCCACCCTGTATATATATAATGAGTGACTGAAAAATACAAAACTGTGTAATGGCAAACTAAAAAAAAAAATTTCCACACAAATTGCTCCAACCACTAATAAAGTGCAAATGCAGTATATATGTTTACAAAAATAAATAAGAGTTCATATATATAGTGCAAGCATACAAATCTTGTGCTTTTCAAAAAATCTTCTGCATTTCAAATACATGACATAAAGTTCATAAGTAGAAAGTCCACAGTATGTGCAGCACAAAAATAAAGTGCAGAGTACAAACAAATAGAGTGCAAAAAATATTTATAAAAATATGTGCAAAAAATATGCAGAAATTGTGAGCCTTATACAGTTCCAAGTGAATTGTAGTAAAGTGCAGGATTGTAGAAAAGGTATATATTTCACTGATGTCATCAGGATGAAACAGCAACAAATCACATCCACCTTATGAATGGAGGGAGAGAAAGGAAGGAAATAGCCGCTCGCTATCACCTCATCACACTTCCACCCGTGGTGTGCCCTAGCCTCTCACCTCCCAGGGAGATCCCCATGGGTCTAGTCACTCCTTTGGTTATATGTTGCAATAAGCTTCTGGTCAGGATATGGATAAGGGTGGCAGTCACTGGACTAAGCTCCAAGGGGGAACTCCATAGTATATTATTTAAAATTAAAACATTTATTAAACGTAGCAACTTACAGTTTAAAATTGCAGTGAATAGCTTTCCAATCACAATCACTGATCACGTGTCTTTTTCAATTGTGATCAGTGACACAACGCGTTGGAAGGAGACAGATGACCTCACTTCCGGTCCGCGGCTGCGACCGGACGAACCCATTGTTTGTGATTGGAAAGCTGTTATTATTATTATTTTATTACACATCTGAGATTTATTGCTTTTAGAGCAATTTGTTATTTAATTAGTTAATTAGTGAGCGCCACCTTACTTTTCTTTTTATTATTGTCTATCTATGGTTGGGAGGTTGACCTATTGAGGTTGGCAGCTCCTGCATTAATATCATTTTTGATATTGGTTTGAGCATCTATATCTTTACCTATTTTTAGTTCATTGAGGGAACCATGAATGCCAATATGTACTGTGACATACTGAAGCAGAGCATGATACCCTCCCTTCGGAGACTGGGCCGCAGGGCAGTATTCCAACATGATAATGACCCCCAACACACCTCCAAGACGACCACTGCCTTGATAAAGAAGCTGAGGGTAAAGGTGATGGACTGGCCAAGCATGTCTCCAGACCTAAACCCCATTGAGCATCTGTGGGACATCCTCAAATGGAAGGTGGAGGAGCGCAAGGTCTCTAACATCCACCAGCTCCGTGATGTCGTCATGGAGGAGTGGAAGAGGACTCCAGTGGTAACCTGTGATGCTCTGGTGAACTCCATGCCCAAGATGGTTAAGGCAGTGCTGGAAAATAATGGTGGCCACACAAAATATTGACACTTTGGGCCCAATTTGGACATTTTCACTTAGGGGTGTACATTAATGGCTGTGTGTTGAGTTATTTTGAGGGGACAGCAAATTTACACTGTTATACAAGCTGTACACTCACTACTTTACATTGTACCAAAGTGTCATTTCTTCAGTGTTATCACATGAAAAGATAGAATAAAATATTTACAAAAATGTGAGGGGTGTACTCACTTTTGTGAGATACTCTATAATGGTAAACTCATTGAAGTCCCTACATACAGTGGGTGATTCTTTTTATATTTACAGATAATGCTTTGAGGCTTGTTTATGATAGTTGGAAGCTTAGTGGTTCGTATAGGCAATAGGATATGTTCTTGTTAGCATTCTTTTCATATGTAAGCCACAATAAGATGAATGCCTTTAGCAAAAATTCTCCAAATTGTACAGATACAGTATAGTAACAGAGCAAGATCCACATGCAGAGCTAATAATTTAGGTCATTAATGCTCCATCATTTGCAGAGCATTTAGAAATAAAGCAGATTAACCCATATTACCCAATCAGAAATAAATTGGTGTTTTTGTTGAATAATCCTGAATAAGTTCGATCTGAACTGGTATATAGAGGGGGACAAGCAGTACAAAAGATACCTTTGTTTTTTATTGGTTAGGTATGCATAATGCATAATGAATAAGCAAATATTGTCTAGTTTTTTTGTTTGTTCTTTTGTCTTACTCAAAACTAAAATGAATGCAGGAGTAAGTAAAGGTATAATTTACAAACTGTAATACAAAAGTCAGTACAAACATTTGGCTTACCTGAAACTATGGCATCTTTCATCATAAATATAAATAGCTTAATAGTCTGGCTAGCAGATTTACAATCTAAACATGTTTTCCCATCTACTAGCTATGTTGTTTCAAATCCTGGTTACAGAGCATTTTTTTAAATTGTCAATGGTTCATATGCAATGTTCTTGAATTTCACCTTAAAGTGGTTGTAAACCTCAGACATGAAGTATGAACAAAGCATATCCCTCTATAGTGTGTACTTGTCTCAAGAGCACTAAGTGTCATTTTTGTCTGCTGCCTCCTTCCTCTACTATCAGCATGAATCACTTTTGACAAGTTTTCCTGACACCGAGAAAAAAAGCTGACAGGGGAGGGATCTTCAGCTGATTGACAGCCTCAGCTTTGTTCCTGCGTGCTCTGTGAAGGCGGGTATGTCCCTTCCTTCCAATCATCTCTCAGACCTCTCCTCACTGAGCTCTGCAGAGTGTAACTTCATCTCTCTGCCAGCTGTTTTTGGTACTCTCAGATGAGCTTTAACCACTTCAGCCCCGGAAGGATTTCCAGCTTTAGGACCGGAGCCCTTTTTGCGATTCGGCGCTGCGTCGCTTTAACTGACAATTGCGCGGTCGTGCGACATTGTACCCAAACAAAATTTGCGTCCTTTTTTTTCCCACAAATAGAGCTTTCTTTTGGTGGTATTTGATCACCTCTGCGTCATTTCTGATCGCCGCTATAAACAAAAGAAGAGCAACAATTTTGCAAAAAAACCCAAATTTCTTACTTTTTGCTAAAATACAAATCCAAAAAAAAAAAAAAAAAAAAAAAATGTTTTCACCTTTTTTGGCCGATTTATATTCTTCCTCATATTTGCGATAAAAAAAATCGCAATCGGCGTTTATTGATTGGTTTGCGCAAAAGTGGTCGCGTTTACGGATGATGAGAATTCATTTTTGGGGTTTTTATTTATTTTTTATTTTTTACTAATAATGGCGGCGATCTGCGATTTTTTGCGGTACTGCAATATTTCAGCGGACATGTCGGACCATTTTGACACTTTTTTGGGACCATTGGCATTTATACAGCGATCAGTGCTATAAAAATGCACTGATTACTGTGTAAATGCCATTGGCAGTGAAGGGGTTAACCTGCAGGGGGCGCTCTAAGGGTTAACTATGTTCCCTGGGCGTGTTCTAACTGTATGGGGACTGCCCTAACAGGGGAAGTGAAGTGGTCACAGCCTTCACGTACAGGAAGGCTGTGATCACAGCCCTTCTCCCTCACACAGAGCGGAGGTCCATGTTTACATACACGGACCTCCGCTCCTTCGCTCCGGGGGGGGGGCATCGCGGGTAGCCGGCGGCAATCGAAGCCACCGCACCCGCTCCCTGGCCCTCCCCGAACACAGTGAGCGCACGGGCGCGCCTCCGGCGGCGCGCTCACTAAACTCATTCCCGCAGCTGCCATTGTATGACGGCGATTTGCGGGAACGAGCCACTTTGCCGCCGTCAGATGCCGATCGGCGGTCGGCAAGTGGTTAAAATTCAGCACTTTGAACAGATGAGGAGAAGAAAGCACTGTAGATAAATAGGTTCAACTTATGTATAAGGATTTGTTTCATCTCTGTGTATCACCTGAGGCCAGTAACTTCACTGGGTATATGTAAGAGTCTACAACCACTCTAACTTATATGGAGGCCCTGGGCCCATGCAGGCAATTTCAGGTGTTAGCATGCATGCTCAGATTATCTCCAAAGTAGCTGGGTACTTCAGAATCTGAGAAGCTACAATCAACCTATAGATAACCATAGAAAAATGACGGAAGAAAAAGACTGAGTAGTCCATCGAGTCTGCCGTTTTTTTTTGTTTTTCCATCAACCTTGTTGTCTGACTATAGATTTATGTTTATCCCAAGCATGTTTGAAGCCATTTACTGTTGACTGTCTCACTACCTCTGTTGGTAGTTTATTCCAATCATCAACCACCCTTTCAGTAAAATAATTATTTCTAAGATTAGTTTTGAACTTCCCTCCAGTTAGTTTGAGGTCATGTCCCCGTGTTCTTGATTTTGGTTTAATATTGAAAAGACTGCCCTCCTGAACCCTATTCATCCCCTTGATGTATTTAAAGTGTTTGTTAACCTAAAAAAAATGCTGCTCCTTTCAATCATGTCTCTCCTTTCCCTTCTTTCCTCCAGACTGTACATATGAAGTTCCTGAAGTCACTCTTAATATGTTTTATCCCCCAGACCTTTCACCATTTTTGTTACCCATCTCTGAACTTGTTCTATCTTATCAATATCTTTCTGTGCGGTCTCCAGAACTGGACACAGTATTATAATGAGGTCTCACTAAAGATCTTCGTGGGGGAATCAGAACCTTCTTTCTCCTGCTGGTGATCCCTCTACTGATACATCCCAGAATTCGATTTTCTTTTCCCACTGCCTGGTCACACTGTTTGCTCATTTTGCAATTATCTGAAATAAGCACCCCCAAAACCAGCCAAGCTGATTAACCGGTTCCACACTGCGCGCGGTATATTTACGGCGGCAGTGTCGACGCGTCCTGCGAATCGCCGTAAATAGGCGCAGATTCGCGCAGGTGCCCGACACACTCCGGAGGAGTGTGTCCGCGGCTCGGGCGGACCCCATGTCCGCCAGCGAGCCGCGATGAGCGGCCAGAGTGAAAGAACGGGGAACCACCGCTGTAAACATGGCGGTTCCCCGCTCTGTCAATGGGGACATAAGAGGTCGACTGATCCCTGTCACTGGGATCAGTTAGATCTCTCATGCCCATGGTAGCCCAGCCCCCCCACAGTTAGAACACACCCAGGGAACACAGTTAACCCCTAGATCTCCCCCTGCACATTTATACAGTAATCAGTGGACATTTACATTTCTGATCACTGAATAAATGTCATTGGTCCCAAAAAAGTGTCAAAAATGTCCGACATGTCCGCCCCAATATCGCAGTACTACTAAAAATCACAGATCGCCGCCATTGCTAGTAAAAAAAATAAAAATAAATAAAAACCCCAGAAATTAATTCTCATCATGCGTAAACGTGGCAACTTTTGCGCAAATCAATCAATAAATGCCGATTGAGATTTTTTTTTTACCAAAAATATGAGGAAGAATATAAATCGACCAAAACCGATGAAAAAAAAATGTTATTTTTTTTGGATTAGAATTTTAGCAAAAAGTAAGAAATATTGTTTTTTTTGCAAAATTGTCGCTCTTTCTTTGTTTATAGCGGTGATCAGAAATGACGCAGGGGTGATCAAATACCACCAAAAGAAAGCTCTTTTTTGTGGGAAAAAAAAGGACGCAAATTTAGTTTGGGTGCAACGTCGCATGACCACGCAATTGACAGTTAAAGCAACGCAGTGTCGAATCGCAAAAAGTGCTCTGGTCCTAACCTGGGAAATCCTTCCGGGGGTGAAGTGGTTAACATCATACAATCTAAATCCAACAAAATAATAATTGATTTTCCTGGAGAGTAGTACTTACTGTTGCCAGACTTTCATCTGTCTCTTCTACAGTAGGTAATTTTGGTGCACCAAATTTCTCGGTAAGTTCGGCTATGGTTTTTTGGGGATGCTCTTCAGAAGCCATTTTCTGCAAAAGAAATCCACTTGGTAGCCATTTGTATATGCTAAGACATTAACAATAAAAATTAGGGATGCACCAATATATCAGCCCCTGAAAATTATCGGCCGAAAATAGGGTTATCAGCACTTTCCTCAATAGCCACAAGGGATATCAATTCACATTGTATATGCCAAATACCCTTTCCTTACTCAGGTATTACCTTGTAAAAGTAGCAGTGACATCATCATTGTGTTGTACATAATCTGTGCAGAGAGCAGAGCTGTGGGCCGACCCACTACAAGCTGCCTTCAGAAAACCACATGAAGGGCGGAGACAAGACCAGTTACCCTGCACATGATTAGTGAGCAGCAGTGACCGGTCTTTATTACAGGAAGCAAACTTGGGTTACTGAACAGATCTGAAAGAAATGCTCAAAGCACACCAAGATTCAAGGAAGAATACAAATGTCAAATGTATTTAGACAATATTTGCAGATCCTGGACCTCAGCTTTTAAGGCATTTTTATGCCCAGATTTTAGTTGCATTTTTATCTCTATTCCAAAGATTTCTCATCACACCCTGTCACCACAACAGGAACTGAAGAGAAATGTCTGCAGTGGGGACATAGACAATCTAACCCTTCTCCATTCTATTCAATGACCAAATCTTACCTTCTGTTCTTCAATCCTCTGTTGAATCAAAACTTCTTCTTCCTTCAGCCTTTCAATCATCTCAAGCTCTTTTCGTGCTTCTTCCTTTTCGTTTTCCAGCTCCTCCCTTTCAAGTTTCCTCTTTAAAAAAAAAAGAAAAGAAAATTGCAATGTTATTTAAATTGAAGCAAAGTGCAATACTTGGACCTTTCCTAGTTGACTCTCGTCTTCACTCTACATAGTCCCTCCCCCCCTCTATTAACTCCTGGAAGTTCTGGTGTGAATTAAATCTGGGGGGATTGGGTGACTTTAGTTTACTTTTCAACCTATAACACAGAAACACTGAAAAAACTAAAGCTTAAAAGTGGTTGTAAACCTTTACATATATCCAGTGAAGTGGCTGGCCTCAGGTGATACACAGAGATGGAACAAATCCTCTGAGATAAGTTGTATCTGTTTATCTGCATTTTTTTCTTCTCTACATCTGTTCAAAGTGCAGAATTTTCTCATGACTGAGCTTTCAGAAGCAGTAAGGAGCTGCTGAGAGCTAATTGGAGGGAAGGGACCCCCCCCCCCACCTTCACAGAGCACACAGGAACAGAGCTGAGGCTGTCAATCACAGGCTGTGTGCTGGAGCTCCATCCCTGTCACTTTTCTTTTGGGCTGTCTCCCATACCTTGCTACACTCTTATGTACTCACTATTGTGAACGTTTGTACTCTGTCGCTCAATGTATTGATTTGTAACTCTTGTTAGAAAAAATATCAAATAAAAAGAATCAAAATGTACAACAGTATATGGTGGATACCCTGCCAGGTGTTAGGGACCTCATATATAGTCCATCTTGAGCCAGCCACACATTACCAATTTTCACGTTGACTATGCAACAAATAGATATAGCCCAAGCACAAATGCCATAATGTTGACCATATGGTTTGTACCTGCACCACCCATAAAGGGCATAGGAAATGTGTCATTGTTAAATTGTTAACATAGTATAGGGTCCCTAGTCTACCCTTTTTGATGTGTAAAATGCAACTTCTCTATACTATGTACTAGCCTCACATTCCTTTGTACACATTAAAAAGTGTATATATATATTTATTAGGGTTGCACCAATACCAATACTTAAAACGATACCTTTGTGGTGCGATTTGAGCCCATACAAAATGAACATTTTCAAAACGCACTGCAAAGAATCACATGTGACTTGAACAGGAATGCGATGCGATTCCTGTCCCAATTACATGCGGTTTCCTGGCTGCTCCTGTGTGAACCCATGCTGAGCCTACCAGTCTGACAATACATTCCCTCTCTACAAGTTGTGCTTTGTCAGGCCAGCGGGACATCTCACAGATGAGCTTTGTGGAATCCAGCCACTGTCTGCATAAATCACTTTACTGGATTTAAAACACAGCACTGCCTTATCCCGATTTGCTGTTAGCTGGTGAGCATTCTGTTTAAATGACACTTCTAATCTGAGCCTGGGTTCATACAAGAGCGGTGTGGGAAACCGCATGTGATTTGGATAGGAATCACACCACATTCATTTGGAATGGGCTCTAATTTCACTGCACAGGTACCGGTAATTAATATTAGCGAGTACTTGAGCACAAGTACTCGCCGATACAAAACAGGCATCGGTGCATCCCAAAAATATACAGTATATATTACATACATTTTATATCTACAACCTTCTATAATCAATATGTGCAAACATTTTTTTTTTATACCCGTATTCATCATTATCCATGATTCTCAAAAAGTCATAAAGCATAATTAAAAAAGTGACAGCAATGTGAATTTTGCAGAGACACATTTAGTGTAGTGGAGCTTAATAGGCAGATCTCTAAGGCCCCTTTCACATGGGGCGGACTCCGTTATGATCAGCAGGGGATCTGTCCACTGATCCTCTGCTGATCAGAGCAAAGTGGAAGTATGACCCATTTGTGTCCACCTAGTTTCTGTAGAGTGGACATGGACAGAGCTCACTGTGCTCTATGGGCAGTCAGGAATAAACAGGCTCTGCGTCCATTTACACCCGGCTCCCTCCAATCTAATCTGTCTACACCAGAGGTCCCTAACCCCCGGGCCACGGACTGGTATCGGTCCGTGGCCTGTTGATGGCCAGGCTGCACAGCAGAAGGTGAGTGGCGACCGTGGCCCGACAGTACCATCACAGGCCGCAGTTGCTGCTTACCTCCTGCTGCGTGGCTGTGTCATTGAACCTGCATGTCTTCTCCTGGGTCTCCCGCCCTGCCGCTGAGGTCATCCTATCAGCAGGGCAGGGAGGAGCAGCAGAGTGGTAGACTTTCATATTAACAAGCGGGTAATCACCCACTTGTTAACATACGTTTTGGCAGCTCGCCCCCTGCCCTGCTGACAGGTTGACATCGGTGGCAGGGGTAGACCTGGGAGAAGGCACACGGCTGAAAACTGCCTCTACCCTGCTACAGGTAGGACTGTGCAGGGGAGGCAGACACTGGAATGAGGTAGTGAGAGAGGAAAGGGTGGAAGGAAGCATGACTGTAAGGGGCACTGTGACAGGGAGCTGTGATTGCAAGGGGCACTGTGACAGGGAGCTGTGACTGCAAGGGGCACTGTGACAGGGAGCTGGGATTGCAAGGGCCACTGTGACAAGGGGCTGTGATTGCAAGTGGCACTGTGACAGGGAGCTGGGATTGCAAGGGCCACTGTGACAAGGGGCTGTGATTGCAAGGGGCACTATGACAGGGAGCTGTGACTGCAAGGGGCATTGTGACAGGGAGACTGTGATTGCAAAGGGCATTGTGATATAAAGGGGACTGCAGTGTAAAGGGACACTGCAGTCATTACAGTGTCCCTTTACAGCGCAGTCCCCTTTATATCACAGTACCCATTTTATTGTGCAGCCACCATTACATCACAATGCCCTTTACAGTGCAGTCCTGTTACATCACCGTGCCCCTTTGCAGTGCAGCCCCCATTACATTAATGTAAAGGGGACTGAGCTGTAATGGGGCACGGTGATGTAAAGGGTTTGTGATGTGAAAGGGAATGGTGGACACTGTGGGACTGCTTTAAATGGGGACACTGGGATGTAAAGGGGCAATGTGGACACTGTAAAAGTGGGTTGTAGTGTGAAGCTAAAAACAGACTCCAGTCCAGTGACCCCCCCGGTCCCTGGAAAAATTGGCTTCCATTAAACTGGTCCCTGGTACAAAAAAGGTTGGGGGCCCTTGATCTACATGGAGGAAGAAAAATTTCCTACTTTTTTTTTAGCGGACTGGATCGGACCGGAGGTAGGCAGACACTGTTAACAGACACTAGTTACAGCTGGTCCACAGGGTGAATGGACTGTCCAATCAGTCCCTGATTGGACTCTTCATGTGAAAGGGGCCTAAGGAAGCTGTCATCAACATGGAGCACTGTTCAATCCATCATCCGAAAATGGGAACAGTATGGCACAACTGCAAACCTGCTAAGACATGGCCATTCACCTAAAGGAAAGCATTAATCAGAGAAGCAGTCAAGAGGCCCATGGTACAGTGCCTTGAAAAAGTATTCTTACCCCTTGAAATTTTCCACATTTTGTCATATTACAACCAAAAACGTAAATGTATTTAATTGGTATTTTATGTGATAAACCAACACAAAGTGGCACATAATTGTGAAGCGGAAGGAAAATGATAAATGGTTTTCCACATTTTTTTAAAAATAAATATCTGAAAAGTGTGGCTTGCATTTATATTCAGCCCCTTTACTCTGATACCCCTAACTAAAATCTAGTGGAACCAATTGCCTTCAGAAGTCACCTAATTAGTAAATAGAGTCCACCCTTGTATAATTTAATCTCAGTATAAATACAGCTGTTCTATGAAGTCCTCAGAAATTATTTTGAGAACCTTAGTGAACAAACAGCATCATGAAGACCAAGGAACACATCAGGCAGGACAGGGATAAAGTTGTGGAGAAGTTTAAAGCAGGCTTAGGTTATAAAAAAATATCCCAAGCTTTGAACATCTCACGGAGCACTGTTAAATCCATCAACTGAAAATGGAAAGAGTATAGCACAACTGCAAACCTAGCAAGACATGGCCGTCCACCTAAACTGGCAGGCCGGGCAAGGAGAGGATTAATCAGAGAAGCAGCCAAAAGGCCCTTGGTAACTTTGGAGGAGCTGCAGAGATCCACAGCTCAGGTGGGAGAATCTGTCTACAGGACAACTGTTAGTCGTGCTCTCCACAAATCTGGCCTTTATGGAAGAGTGGCAAGAAGGAAGCCATTGTTGAAAGAAAGCCATAAGAAGTCATGTTTGCAGTTTGCGAGTAGCCATGTGGGGGACACAGAAAACGTGGAAAAAGGTGCTCTGGTCAGATGAGACCAAAATTTAACTTTTTTGTTTAAAAGCAAAACGCTATGTGTGACGGAAAACTAACACTGCACATCACCCTGAACACACCATCTCCACTGTGAAACATGGTGGTGGCAGCATCATGTAGTGGGGATGCTTTTCTTCAGCAGGGACAGGGAAGCTGGTCAGAGTTGATGGAAAGATGGATGGAGCCAAATACAGGGCAAACCTGTTCGAGTCTGCAAAAGACTTGAGACTGGGGCGGAGGTTCACATTCCAGCAGGTCAATGACCCTAAAGCCAAAGCTACAATGGAATGGTTTAGATCAAAGCATATGTTGTGTTAGAATGGCCCAGTCACAGTCCAGACCTAAATCCAATTGAGAATCTGTGGCAAGACTTGAAAATTACTGTTCCCAGATGCTCTCCATCCAATCTGACAGAGCGTGATCTATTTTGGAAAGAAGAATGGGCAAAATGTCACTCTCTAGATGTGCAAAGCTGGTAGAGACATCCCCAAAAAAGACTTGCAACTGTAAATGCAGAGAAAGGTGGTTCAACAAAGTCTTGAATCAGGGGGGCTGAATACAAATGCACCCCCCCCCCCCCGTTTGCACATGTTGGTGCAAACAAATATACAAATTTGGCATCTGTCAGGATAAATGAACTCCTTGGCATGGACAGTATGTTCGTCATCCTGGCATGGCCAATCAAGATGGCTGAAGACCCCAAACCTGGAAGAAGACTGGAAGTTGGCATGTGATCTTGTGAACATGGCATACCTGGAAGGGAGGGAGTACAGTCCTGCTTTAAAGTTACCTTTTCATATTCATCTAAGTTGCTCCTATATTTGTAGATCCAGTGTGCCAGATAATGAATAGGGTCCACCGGTCTTTTCTCTGCTACTTCCGCCAGTCCCTCTGCAAGACATTTTCCTACACATCTCTTCAGGTATTCAGAATCCATTTATGTTGTTTGTAGCCCACTGCAATGAAATAAAAGAGAAACAACGAATTGTGAGTTTACAAATGAATTTCAGTTTTTATATTCCGGTATGTTATCATGAGCAATCAAAGGGTTACTACCAGGGTGTGGTCTGGAGGAACGCAGAGTCAGATTTTTGTAATTTATCACTGTAAAGTGAACTCATTGGGCATTTTAAATTGTTACTAAACCCAGGACCCTGCATTCCCTATATCTGGTCTCCCACAGCACACGCAACATGGAAATGTGATTATTTTAGTAAATATAAACTGCTAAATGCCTTTTCTCAGCAGCAGTATATAGCAGTCTTGTGACTAATATCAGTGTCTAGCCAAGTAATGGTTAAAGCTTGTAGGAGGAGTTTTATGACGGCCCTATGAGGCTGCAGGATTCCCAACCCTCTGTTTGGACAGTGCTGATTGGCCCTGTGCTGATCACATGCACCCTCCCAAGAAAAAAAAAAAACCTCGCTAGCAATACACACCAAACTGAGCATGTGCAGCCTGACTCCATAGACTTTGTGTTATTAGGAAATTATTAGGGGGCAGTGGAAGAAGGGTAGGATCAGAGTGGACAGGATAAAACAGCCTTTTTACACAATGCGGAGGATTAACCCCTTAGGTTCCACAGTGAGTATAACAAGCATGCCGTACTGCATATACAGACTGATTTTACTGTTGTGGGTTTAGTAACACTTTACACCTTCAAGGCCTCATTCACAGCTGCACTCCTGTACTGTATTTAGCTTTTCTAAATGCAGGAAATGTTCTCTGGGAAGTACAAATAACTTTTATGCCTCCCAGATCACTTTTTTAAAGTAGGTTAATGTCTCAAGCAGAGGCGTAACTAGAAGCTTCAGGGCCCCGGTGCAAGAAATTATAAAGGGCCCCCCTGACCCCTGGCCAGGGCCCTTCCCTCTTCCCACCGATCCTGGGGCCCTTTACTCCCATCGCTGGTCCCCTTATTACGGTCCCACCGTATAAACAAATAGTTCAGTACCGAACCTCCCATTCATTCAGAAATGGAAGTATAGTAAAAAACAGTTTACTATGCTTCAGTTATGAATGAACCAATTGGTACCAATCACTGACTCTGTCCATTCAGAAAAGGAAGAATCCAGTAAATGACAAATTTACCGACCCGTTCCCATCTCTCCATCATGACACATCTTCTATAGCAGTTGGCAGGAGAGAGGAGGAGGTAAGACAGCAGCTCTGAGGGGGGACCAGGGAAGCACATAGGGACCCTGGGAACAGCAGAAGACAAGTAAACTGGATAGGAGGGGCAGTGGGGGCAGCATACAGAGGAACCAATCTCCTCCATTAGGAGGAAAATGGAGGAGGTTGGTTCCTCTAAATGACGCCCCCGCCATCCCTCCTATCCAGGTGTACAAGTGAGGCACATGGGCCCCCTGGAGCACAGGGCCCGGTGTCAATTGCAACCCCTGCAACCCCTGTAGTTACGCCCCTGGTCTCAAGGTTTTTCACCTTAATGCATTCTATGCATTAAGATGAAAAACCTTCTTTGCTGCAGCTCCCTCCCAGAGCCCCCCTTTTACTTAACTGAGCCCCATCTGATCCAGAGCTCTAATTCCTGTTGTCGGCAATGGCACTGTTCAAATCTGCGCAACTCCAACCTTGTGGTGCTGCATCAATTTGAAAAAGTAGTTCCTGCACTATTTTTGGCATTTTCAGGCGCAACTTCTCTTTTATGTAAAAGTAATCCTAGCAGCTAATTAGGGAGGGGGGGAGAGAGGGTACCCCGAGATATCTCAGTAAAGAGTACCTGTCACTGCTTATTGCTATCACAAGAGATGTTTACATTCCTTGTGATAGCAATTAAAGGGATATAAAAAAAATATATCTTCAAATAAAACCCCCGTGCCCCTGTGTCTCATACAAATTCGATTAAATTGAATTAACAAATGTGCAGCTGCTGTCTATTCCCTCCAAACAAAGGTCAAAAACTTAAAAAAGTAAATATTAAACAGCACTTATCTGAATGTTCACACATGTGCTGATCAACTAAACTTCATAATACATTTGTGATCCCAAATACTAATTACTTTTATTTGGGATCACAAATTTATTATGATGTTTAGTTGATCAGCACATGTGGGAAAATTCAGATGGAAGGTATATAGCAAGCACTGTTTAATATTTACTTTTTATTAAAAAAAAAAAATAATAATAATAATTAAAAAGACAATGTAAAAATAAATAATAAAACATTTTTTTTAACCACTTCAGCCCCGGAAGGATTTCCCCCTTTAGGACCAGAGCCCTTTTTGCGATTCGGCACTGCATCGCTTTAACTGAAAATTGCGCGGTCGTGCGGCGTTGTACCCAAACTAAATTTGCGTCCTTTTTTTCCCACAAATAGAGCTTTCTTTTGGTGGTATTTGATCACCGCTGCGTCATTTCTGATCGCCGCTATAAACAAAAGAAGAGCGACAATTTTGCAAATAAACCCAAATTTCTTACTTTTTGCTAAAATACAAATCCAAAAAAAAAAATATAAAAAAAAAATTTTTTCATCGGTTTTGGCCGATTTATATTCTTCCTCATATTTGTGATAAAAAAAAAAAATCGCAATCGGCTTGTATTGATTGGTTTGCGCAAAAGTGGTTGCGTTTATGGATGATGAGAATTCATTTCTGAGGTTTTTATTTTTTTTTATTTTTTACTAGTAATGGCGGCGATCTGCGATTTTTAGCGGTACTGCGATATTTCAGCGGGCATGTCGGAACATTTTGACACTTTTTTGGGACCATTGGCATTCATACAGCGATCAGTGCTATAAAAATGCACTGATTACTGTGTAAATGCCATTGGCAGTGAAGGGGTTAACCTGCAGGGGGCGCTTTAAGGGTTAACTGTGTTCCCTGGGCGTGTTCTAACTGTGGGGGGACTGCCCTGGCTGGGGAAGGGAAGCGATCACAGCTTCCATGTACAGGAAGGCTGTGATCACAGCCCTTCCCCCTCTCACAGAACGGAGGTCCGTGTTTACTTATGCGGACCTCCGTTCTTTCACTCCGGGGGGGGCATCGTGGGTGGCCGGCGGAGATCGAATCCGCCGCACCCGCTCCCTGGCCCTCCCCGGACACAGTGAGCGCGCGGGCGCTCCTTCGGCAGCGTGCGCTCACTGTGCGCGATCTCGCAGCCGCCGTCATATGACGCCGATTTGCGCAGGAGCGCCACACTGTTGCCGTCAATTGCCGATCAGCAGTTGGCAAGCGGTTAAAGTGCCCCTGTCCCACTGTGCTCCACACAAAGGGGAGCGCACGCGCCGGTCCTGCACTCATACGTAAACGCCGATCGCACCACACGTGAGGTATTGCTGTGAACGTCAGAGTGAGAGCAATAATTTTAGTACCAGATTTCCTGTGTAACTCTAAACTGTAAAGGCTTTTAAAGCATCGCCTATGGAGATTTTTTAAATACCGTAGTTTGGCGCCATTCCACGAGCGTGCACAGTTATAAAGCATGACATGTTAGGTATATATGTTCTTGGCGTAACACCATATTTTATATTGTACGTAAAAATAGGGTATTGAATTGTGTTTGTGTGCATTAAAATTCATTAAAGTGCATTTATTTTTTTAAAAATTGCGTTTAAAGAACCATCGTACAAATACTGTGACATAAAAAAGTGCAAAACTTAACCATTTTATTCTCTAGGGCCTCTTCTAAAAAAATATGTAATGTTTGGGGGTTCTAAGTAATTAAAAAAAAAAAATACTGACTTTTACATGTAAAAAAAAAAAGGGGGTCAGAAAAGTCTGGTATTAAAGTGGGCATTTGGCAGCACCATCTAGTGGCAGTAATGCTGTATTTTCATGAAATTTGCCTTAATCAGAAAAAATACAGCATTGTTTGGATTAGATTGCACTGAAGATTCTAGGAGATGAACGCAGTAAGCTAAGATTTGTAGCACTGGTGTGAATGGCTGATGCATTAGCACAGCACATTTTTTTATACATGGTCCCTATGGTAAATGAATGACAAACATAACTTAAATGCCTCGGTACACAAGACCTAATATACCCATAATTCCATATGCTTCTGCCAACTTATTTCAATATGGCAGCTAAATCTCACCCTATTTCTGTGTAAATGTAATGTGAGTAAAAAGGGGGGGGGGGGGGGGGTCATATGACCCTTAGGGGTTTATTTACTAAAACTGGAGCACCAAGAATCTTTCGCAGCTGTCCATGGCAGCCAATCAGCTTCCAACTTCAGGGTGTTCAATTAAGCTTTGGCAATAAGCCCTGGTTCACACCAGTGCTGTTTTGAAGTCATGCTACTTCAATGTGACGTCATGTGCAGCTTGCTGATATCCGTGTGACTTCATTTAACAGATGCTAATGCAAATCGTACAGAAATGGTTCAGAAACCTTTTTCAAAGTTGCTGCGACTTGAGTTGCAGCAATTTGAACAGTTCCATTGCCACAAATAGGGTGCATCTTGTCATGCGACTTTGAACTGTCAAGTCGCATGACAAGTCTCACCGGGGTGAACCAGGGCTCAGCCCCCATTCGCATCGGCGCAATTTTACAGTTCAAATCGCATGTCAAATTGGAGCCTATTGCCGGCAATAGGAGTGTTCCAATTGGCGCACCGACTTCTAAAAGTAATTCCTGCACTACTTTTGGCGACTTCAGGGGCGATTTCAATACACATCTGTGCATGAACCCACCGAGATGTCTTTCAAGTTGCCTCCGAAGTCAGACTGAAATGCGGATCAGATGAACTCGCACAGTTTCAAAGCCGTGTTCAGCGTGAACGAGGGCTAAAACCTGGAAGCTGATTGGTTACTCTGCAGAACTGCACCAGATTTAGAGTAATAGTAATTAGTAAATAAACCCCTTTGTGCCTGTTTACTATTTACATAATTCCAAATGTAATGTCCTGAAATGAATGCAGGCTTATAAAGAAAAGCATAACACTGTGCGGGTAGGCAAAAATACTATAGAATTACAGCAGAAGATGAATTCTGATTGGTTCCTGTGGGTTAGGGTCATCATGAGGATAGGCAAGCTCTGGTCTGACATGTTCGGTTCCCAGCCTAAACTTAGCCTGAAGGAAGCTGTCACTGTATTGGGCACAATCTGTAAACTTTTGGACTTGCTCTGACCCAGTCACCCAGCCATTACAATCTGGCCCTTGCCAAAGCTGCTCAAATCCTTGCCCGTTTTTTTAGGCTTTCAGCACATCAACTTCAGGGACAACATGTTCACCTGCTGTTTAATATACCCCACCCACCTACAGATGCCATTGTAATCAGAGATAATCCTTGTTATTCACTTTACCTGTCAGTGTCATCATAGGTGTGTGCAGCCTATTGTGTTAGAGTGTGCACCCCAAAGCTCAAACGCACACGCCATTCTCTGCAGCCTCAGCTGCATGGGGCATTGAATGAATGAGAAGTGCTCTGTGCTGATCGTCTTCCTGTTCATTCACAAACTGAAACAGTTTACTATGCTTCAGTTATGAATGAACACAGTGAGTGAGTGTGTTCATTTAGAAAAGGAAGACACTGGTAAATGACATATTTACGAGCCCCTTCCCCCATTCTCCATTCTGAAACATCCCCGGCAGCAGCTGGGGGGAAGAGGAGAGGAGGGAAGCCAGCAGCACTGCAGGGCGGGGGGCCAACACAGGGGTAAGCCCAGGCAGTAGGGGGAACCTGCACCACACATAGTGAATAGGGTGTGCCCAGGCACACCTGGCTCACCTGCTGTGCACGCCTATGGTGGTGACAAACAGGCACAAAGGTTCAAATGAGCTTTTCTTTCCTCATTCCCGGTCATAAGGGTCACTATGTCAGTGCTGATTATTGCACACAGAGATCACACAGATCAGTGAGCATTCAGCCACTGTGACTCCCCATATCTATGGAGTTGAGAGAAGCGCTATTTCAACACTTCTGCCTTGCAGCACTGGAATCCTCCATTCAAAACCCAAGCAGACACTATATGCATGGAGTCTGTATGTTCTCCCTGTGCCTGCGTGGGTTTCCTCTGGGTGCTCCGATTTCCTCCCACACTCCAAAGACATCCTGAAAGGTAACTGTCTCCTAATCACATTTATGTCTAAACTGGCCCTAATATGCTCCTGAGGACAAGACTGATGTACAGTATGTAAAGTGCTGGGAAAATTGCTGGCACTATACAAATGCCTGTAATAAATAATAACTGACGGTGATAGAAGATCACACTGGAGCAGACCTATCCCCACCTGTCATCTCAGGGAGATATCCCCTCCATACGACCAGGAATACTCCGTGCAGTGTATATGTTCATTGCAATTATTAATTAAATACACAATATGGAGTATAGAAAAAAAAAAGATCATAAATCAATCATAAAAAATAAAAAGGTAATAAATTAATAATACAAAATAAAACAGTTCATAAATTGATATTGACAAATAAAAATATCAGAATAACAAGATTATAAATTAATAAAAAAAAGGTAATAATAAAAAGATAATAATTCAATAATAAAAACTAAAAAGATCAATAATACAATGCAATCATATTCAGAATACGTTGAGATACTGAGCAAGCTGCACACTACCTATTTCTTCTAGGAGAAGTCTAGTACAGATATGGAAGCTCTGATCTCATTACACACAATCCATAGATTTCTACCACTGATCGCTATGATACCAGTACTTACCGCACGGTATTAACCTACCTCTCTATTCTCCTGCACCACAAGCAGTCAGAACGCGTCCCGTCTCCAAGCAACCCTAACAAGGCGCCGAAAATACGTAAATGCTCAGCGACCTCAAGCGGCCATACTTGTTTAGGGAATGCTACTTTCCAAGGCAGAGACGCGGGACGGAAACAGAGTCATATAAACGAAAGAATGTATTCTAACTCTTAGAATTGTATTCCAAGCTATAATATCTGAACTATTCGAGTGTTTATTCTTACCCGGAAGCCATGTAGGAGCGGATATGTGGCGGTCATTTTTTCGGAGACCAAATCTTAGTGGCTGTCTTGCTGCACTTAGCTGTGTGTGGTGTGTACTGCTGCCCTCCTCAGGGGGAATTGTGAAGCACACGCATCACTGCTACAAGTTTTCTTTCCTATGCCATACTATCATATTCTAATCTACACCATCCACTCACCTGTATTAAAAGTTGATAAAAGCAAACTTTAAAAAAAAAAAGATTACATTTCATTATTAAATTATAAGTGGATTCCACCATTGTTTTGTTTTTCCTGTACTCCACCAGTACGTGCTGCAGTCTGTCTGCCTCCAAGTATGGATGAGGTTTGGGTTGGGTCCATTCCAACCATTGGTTTTGCGGTGGATCCCTTGGCCTTGTAATAGGGCTGAATTGCAAAATACTGGTTAATAAATTTGCGAGCTTGTGCCAGACGTCAGGAACAACCCACAAGCAGTACTAAATGTTTGGCCCTGGCCAGCTGAGCCCCAAGGAACAATAATCTGAAAGGGTGGGCTCCCAGCAGCCATACTGTCCTTGTGCTTTGTAGTGGTGTATAAAGAGCTGACAATTCTGTGTGGGGAGAGATACCATGCTATTCTGTGGATTGCAGTGGATTGCCTGCTGGATGTGAGGATACATGCAAACAGTGACAGACAGCCATGGCTCCTCTTAGCCTGGCATCGCTTTGTTCTGGTTTAGCAGACGCAACTCTTCACACACACACCTTTGATTCCAGCTGCTGGAGTCCACTATTGACCGTATCGAGCCCTATCAGATATGCGAATGAGGCCTTGTGACTGTTTTTTTAATGTATTACTAAATGGACCTGTGTCTGTTTTCAAACCAACTATGTAACTATGTTCTTGATTGTACTATGTACTAAGTGTACTTGATTGCTAGCTCCTAGCCCCCCATTTACAGCCTTATTTAGTTTCTTTTAATTTGAGATTTATTTTTTTCAATTAGAAATGTTTTATTTTATTTTTTGCTAGGTTTGAAATGAGAACCCAAATATATATAGAAGAGCACTTTTTTGGGGGGGTTAAACTTGTAAGGTTTACATGGGTAGCATATTCAAAGCTAAGTTCAGTTTTTTGGAAAAAATAATACCTGCGCATATTTTTGCAGAAAAAAATGTGCATTTAAATGTTTGCCTACAGCAGTGGTTCTCAACTCCGGTCCTCGGGACCCACTAACAGGCCAGATTTTAAGTATTTCCTTGGGAAGATGCAGACTAGAATACTGCAATCACTGAGCAGCAAATTATATCACCTGCGATGTATATCAGAAATCTTGCAAACCTGGCCCTTTAGTGGGTCCTGAGTAGTGTTGAGCGAACCCGGACTGTAACGTTCGGGTCCGTACCGAACTTTCGGGTGTCCGTGGCACGGACCCGGACCCGGACATTTCAAAAATCGTTCGGGTTCGGTCCGGGGTTCTGCTATTTTACTCCACGTGTTGAGAAGCTGCAGGGCAGCCAATCAACAAGCGTTTCACTGGTTTGCCCTTAGAAGCCATCACAGCCATGCCTACTAATGGCATGGCTGTGATTGGCCAGTGCATCATGTGACCCAGCCTCTTTATAAGCTGGAGTCACAGTGCTGCAGTCACATGCTCCTTGGGTTAGTGTAGGGAAAGGAAGCTGAAAGCTTGAGGGAGAGATTTGAGACATTTTAAGACCTGATCCTGCATCCTGAGATAGATTACTTTACTACTGCTGTCTGTGCTGTTTCTCTGAGGACAGATAGCAGAAATTAG
>BLSH010465673.1:476150-496916 GCA_018402905.1 Glandirana rugosa
TGTATCACCCAGACGTCTACTTAGGTTAGTTTGTCATAGGTCTTTCAGTTTTACTATCTTATTAGTGTGTCAGGTCTAGTATACATCTCGCGACCATCACTAGAGTCTACTTGAGTATACACTCCATGACTAATATCAACTGGTTTGTCTCCTATAGATCTGCTAATCAGTACCTCACATATGAGTTCATCTGAGATCACTACCAGCGCTCTACATATGATCTGGACTGTGTGATTATTCTATCTTTTTGACTTTCTGGATACTGTTTGATTGGATTCATCTGCAGACCCACTATGTTGGTTGTTTCATTGTAGCTAATTATTGACTGTTGGCCCCATTGTTACCAGCTTTCAGCAGGACAACTTTATCCGTGGTTATCCGCATATCTTTTGTGAAGAGCCGCTCGGATTAGGCTGCCTAATAGCTACCATATAGGGACTACTGACCACTCGGTGCTCTGCAGTATGTGTCACTGGTATACCCAGTGACAATAGATTTGTCATCTACCTGACAGTGTTGTGATGATTAGGGTTGGTCGGTGAGGGGGGTGGGAGGGGAGGAGGAGGGGGTGGGCCTCAGCCAGTGTCAATTTCATTGACTAAAACATTTTAGTCTACTAACTTAATACCATTTTAGTTGACTAAAACACGACTAAAACTAAAACAATTGAGATGACTAAAATATGACTAAAATTAAAATGGCATTTTAGTCAAAAGACTAAGACTAAAACTAAATTGAAATTTGACGTCAAAATTAACACTGGTCTATAGTGCATGTTCATACCTCAAGACCATAAATAATTACATATTAGGTTTTTCACTCCAGCAGTATATGAGTTTGGAAATTGTAGAGAAATGCTTAAATAATGCATTACAATTTAACTACACCCATTCGATTTTAGACTACTAAAATGAGTTTTAGTCTACTAAAATGATTTTAGTCAACTAAAATGTCCTGGAGATATAGTCGACTAAATACAACTAAAACTGAAACAATTGCAGAAGACAAAAATGGGACTAAAACTAAAATGCCATTTTAGTCCTAAGACTAAAGCCTAATACACACGGTGCGACGATTGTACAACCGTACTTCAAAAATCGTATGCTGGCTGTTGTGTCTTGCGTACTGACGTGCACTAAGCGATTATACAATCAAGCCTAATGTGGTGACATGCTATGAACATATAAAGAGGAGGTTCAAGTGAATGTGATTTGTGAATTAGCAACATAGGTTTACAGGGACGGACACTTCCGGGCGTTCCTGACTTCTGAGCATGCGTGTTTTGCACGTACAACTTTTGTTGGACCAATTTCTGTACGCACGGTACAACAGTCGTACAACCGCTTGTTGTACAACAAACGTTTTCTAGTCTGCTCATCCAACTTCTGTTATACGACCGTCATACGCCGGCTGTTGTAATCGCGCGTACTAACGGTCGAATGATTGTACAACAAGCTGTTGTACGACCGTTGTTGTACAACCGTTGTACCGTATGTACGGGCCTTAAGACTAAAACTAAAGCTACATTTTCTGCCAAAATTAACACTGGTCTCAGCTCCCGGGGTTTGCTTCTGCATCCCTCTTGAGGGGTTGGGGAGGGGGGTTTGGTTAGGTTCTGGGTTATCCAGAGGGCTTGAGTGCGGTAGGGGGTGGATGGGGCGGATGGGATATGGGTTGTTTTGCACCTGTTCAGTGCACATTTAATAAGCATCAATAAATTGTATAAAAAAAATTCTAAGGTTTGCATGGTTTAATCCATCATCCAAAAATGGAAAGAGTATGGCACAACTGCAAACCTACTAAGACATGGCCGTCCACCTAAACTGACAGGAGAACATTAATCAGAGAAGCAGCCAAGAGGTCCATGGTAACTCTGGAGGAGCTGCAAAGATCCATTGCTCAGGTGGGAGAATCTGTCCACAGGACAACTATTGGTTGTACACTCCACAAATCTGGCCTTTATGAAAGAGTGGCAAGAAGAAAGCCAGTTTGCAGTTTGCGAGAAGCCATGTGGAGGGACACAGCAAACATTTGGAAGAAGGTGCTCTGGTCAGATGAGACCCAAATGAACCCTTTGGTGTAAAAGCAAAATGCTATGCGTGGCAGAAAACGAACACTGCACATCACACTGAACACACCATCCCCACCCTGAAACATGGTGGTAGCAGCATCATGTTGTGGGGATGCTTTTCTTCAGCAGGGACAGGAAAGCTGATCAGAGTTGATAGGAGGATTGGATGGAGCCAAATACAGGGCAATCTTGGAAGAAAACCTGTTCAAGTCTGCAAAAGACCTAAGAATGGGGTGGAGGTTCACCTTCCAGCAGGACAACAACCCTAAACATACAGCCAGAGCTACAATGGAATGGTTTGGATAAAAGCATATTCATGTGTTAGAATGGCCCAGTCAAAGTTCAGACCTAAATCCAATTGAAAATTTGTGGCAAGACTTACTGTTCACAGATGCTCTCCATCCAATTTGACAGAGCTTGAGCTATTTTGCAAAGAAGAATGGGCAAAAATGTCACTCTCTAGATGTGCAAAGCTGGTAGAGACATAGCCAAAAAGACTTGCAGCTGTAATTGCAGCAAAAGGTGGTTCTACAAAGTATTGACTCAGGGGGGCTGAATACAAATGCACACCAAACGTTTCACTTATTTATTTGTAAAAAATGTTGAAAACCATTTAATTTATCATTTTCCTTCCACTTCACAATTATGTGTCACTTTGTGTTGGCCTACCACATATGGTTCCAATAAAATACATCTATGTTTTTGGTTGTAACATGACAAAATGTGGAAGATTTCAAGGAGTATGAATACTTTTTCAAGGCACTGTAGGTAGTTGTTATTGTTGGTAAATTGGCTTTGCTGACAGCCAGGCCTGGGTGTGAATCATGGTCAGGGATTAGTCTCTCAGGGCTGGATGACTCATCCTGACAGCTCTCCTGGTGCCTCCCCTTGTTCTCCGGAATATTGGAGAATGTTCTAGACATAGTGGGTGGAAGCTAGGAGGGGCTGTTAGGAATATTTATGAGGACCTCGGCCAATCCCCAGTAAGGGGCTGGCAGGGGGCAGGCCTCCTCATAAATAGCCAGGAGATTGGGAAGTATTCCCAGAAAGTCGGTATATAGTGAGCCCACACAGTATGCTATCAAACAAGAGATAATGTTTATTGAACTCAAGATTAAAATGCAATGACAGTAGTAAACAAATAGTAACCTACTATTTGTTTACTACTGTCATTGCATTTTAATCTTGAGTCCAAAAAGCATTATTTCTTGTTTGATAGCATACTGTCTAGGGTCACTATACAGACTTTCTGGGAATACTTCTCAATCTCCTGCCATTTTTGTTCTTTTTTTCAGTATGTTGATCCACACATATTCTGTGGAATGACAGATGCAAGATAAGTCCTCTGGTGATTTGCCTATGTTTAGGTCACTTTAATCCTACTTTGTAGTGTACTCCTCATAAATAGGCATGAGTCAGCCCAGAAGGGGCAGTAGGGTGGAAGATGGAGATGGAGTGCTGCTGAGGCTGTCGGTGGCCCTTGAGGGTGTTCCCTAATCTGGGGGAGTGACTTCAGGCCTGGGGCTCGGGTGCTGGAAGATTCCGCCTACAACACATGGAGGAAACCCTTCCTGGAGGCAAGGGAGCAAGGAGAGAGGACAGCAGGAGTAAGTCAGCACATCCGGGAGATCTCCTGAGCGTCAGCCGGGTGGGCTGGTGAGTGACAGTCTGAAGGACTGTGGAGGATTAGCCTGGAGGGCTAGTGAAAGGGGCAGCTGCAGCCAGGTGGGCTTACGGGGCCTGAGGAGGTGGTGCTGGGATCAGGGATCACAGAGAGGAAGTGCTCCGAAAGTGTAAGCTGTGTCACCCAATCTGTTCTTCAAGTATAGAGGCTGAAAGTCCCTGCCTGTAATGGGCCTTCACTATACAATTACTACAGGGTAACATAGCTGGGTTCTGCAATTAAGTATGTGCTGGAGGAAGAAGAGGAGATGTATGTAGAGATTGTATATAGGAGAAGTTGTCCCTGAAGTCTGTTTAAAGTCAAGTGGTCATCCCATAACCTCCCACCTCTATCCAAGTTATATCACTCAATAAAACAAAAAAAAACAGTCACAGACTGTTTTTTGACTCTGAGTGCCTGTAGAAATTCGGCGTGCCTAGCTGTGTAGGGTGGGGATCCCAGTTATTTACGGCTCCTTAGGTGGTGCGTTACAGGTACATATGGCAATTAATTGCAGATAATTACAAAACATTGAAAGCAGAATGCTGGTTGGTTTTCATTGTTCAAAGCAATGTACACCATTTGCAGTGCTTAATAATTCTATATGCATTTGAGGTTACGGAAAGAATCCCAAAAGAGGTCTTTTTCCCTGACATTCTGGCACTTAGAAAGCAGAATGCAGAGTGTGTTTGAGTTCCATCCAGAAACTTAATGTGCGCTTTGATTATTTAATCCAACGACTTCTAACCCTCTGAGCATATCCCTGCATTAAAGTACTAATTCTTGCTGTTGGGTACAGGAATTCTTTGTCATGCCCCCGGCTACATTATTTTTGCTTAGCTGTTCGTGTTTATGGCCGCAGAGCTCTTAGGTCTAATGTTCTTCTGGTCAGTCGCATCTCAAAGGAAACAGGAAGGGTGAGTGCCTGGAGCTCTCTTTGGAGTTCTTGTTGGCATTTCTGACATTGATGTGTTATCACGGGGCTTCACTCACATAATGCTTTATTAGCACATTCATCGAAGGAGTGGAATATCTTTGTTTCTTGACTTTGATAGACCAGTTCTGAAGGATGAGTCCTTTTGTGGTTAATTCATTGAAGAGAGAACTGGGCTCTCTTATGATTTTTTTCTACAGAAATTACATTCATACAGATATATTGAACCTTATTATTGACTGTTTTGATATTTTAAAGAACTGGTGCATTTCATTTTTTGACACATTTTAATACTAAAGCTGTAAAATGAGTTGGTGCTGTTTTTTAAATTTAATTTATTTTAAAGTTGAACTCTAGGTACAGGACACATGTTATAAATCATGGAGTCTAGTTGGTTTTTCTATCTGTAAGGTCAGCAGAGAGGTTCTTGTGCCTGAACTCCCATGTGGTCAGTTTAAAGCTGAAGTCTAGCCAAAACCTTTATAGATTTAGTGATCTAACCTACCTGTAATGAAGGATGTCCCATGTCCTGCAGGCAGTTTGGTCCTGGAGAAATCTTCACCGTAAGGACGTCCCATCCTCTCCTTGCTGCTGAACTTCTAGCACTGCAATGGTTATCAGTTTTGGGTCTTCTGTGAAGCTGCTGTGAAAAAATATTGACAAGGACCCACCTCCTTTTCTCTCACTGCCTGCAACATGATCTATGAATAGAGGAGAGTCTGGTGGTCCCAGGATTATCTTCCCCATTCCTAGTAGTGTTAAAGGTAGTGAAAGTGATGAAATAATGTTTCTCTATGGAGGAGAGTGGAGGGGGTGGGTTCTCGTGGGAAACCTAGTTCACACCAGCTTCACAGAAGACTCAGATCTATTAACCACCACAACATTGGAAGATAAGAAACAGGAAGAGGACTGGGCATCCCTGCAGTGTAAATATGATTTCTATAGGATTCAGCCGCCTGCATGTCAAGAGAAATCCTTAATTACAAGTAAACTAGCTGTAGAGCAGGTGTCACTAAATGGCAGACCGTGGTTTGGACCCGGACCAAATGACAGTCCTATCCAGACCATGGCTCCACCACTTAGCAGTCTGGGTGTCCTCTCCTGGTTGATAACCTCCTTCTCCTGCTATCTCCTCAGCTTTTATCCTTACAGCAGTTGGTAGGCAGAAGTGACATGTCTGGACAAAGGCCGTGACTGTCTAACTTTTCAAGTTTACACCTCTGTCAGACATGCCATGCCTTCTGCCTACCAACTGCTGTGAAAGGTAGGATTGGAAATGCTGGAGAAGGGCTTTGACTGGAACTGGGAAATGTGATGTAAGGAAGGGGCTTTCATGTAAAGGGGACTGGGGGATGTAAGGAAGGTGGGGGGCTGTGAAGGGGACTTGAATACAAAGAAGGGCTGAGCTCTGAAGGAGACTGGGATACAAGAAAGGGGGTGGCTGGAATACAAGGAAGGTGCGCTGTGAAGGGGACTGAGCTGTAAGGAAAGGGGGACTGCGAAGAGGAATGTGATGCAAGCAAGGGGAGCTGTGAAGGATTTTGAATGCATGGAAAAGGGGGCTGTGAAAGGGACTAGGATACAAGGAAGGGGGGGGCGTGAAGGGGACTGTGATACAAGAAAGGGGGTAGAGCTGTGGCGGGGGCTGGATACAAAAAGTGGGGCAGTTAAGGGGACTGGTATGCAAGGAAAGAGGGGGCTGTGAAGGAAACTAGGATGTAAAGAGTGTGGCTGTGATGGGAAGAGGTGACAGAAGACACTGATGTAAAGGGGGAAAGTCTATGATGTAAGGATTGGGAGGATGTGATGTTAAGGGGGACTAAATACACGGAAGTAAAAGAAAAGCTGTGATGTAAAGGGGGGTGTTTTGTGAAGGGGGTGGTTGTATTGTAATGGGGGGGGCTTTGATGCAAAGGGAGGGCACTGTGATGTAAAGGGGGCACTGTAATGTAAAGTGGGGCTGTATTGTAAAGGGGTGAACTGTGATGTAAGTGCTGTAATGTAAAGGGAGCACTGCAATGTAAAGGGGGGGGGCTTTCATGTAAAGAAGGGCTGTATTGTAGTGTGTAGTAGTATTGGATGTAAAGTTGCCAGTAAAAAATATGGCTGTGACACTTGGCCAAGACCATCCGAGTGCCTGCTGTGTTCATGGAGCAAGGGAGCCGATTGAAGAAGTCAGTGCCTCATGTGCAGGTCTGTGGGACGAGAGCAAGGCAAGCCGGGAGTGGGACTGTCAGTGCTGTTTGAACTGGAGTGGACTGAAGGGACCACCTGGCGTAGAGAGAGACTGACACTGTTACTCAAGAGGGGATGTGTCATATCGGTGAGGTGTCATCATCATCTGTGCTGCTGCACACTGCTGTCAGTGTCACTGTGAGAGTCAGTTTCATGTGTGTGTGTGCTTGCCCATTCTAATTTCTTGCCCTCCTGAGTTCTGTCCTTGAGCTACTTACTTACTGCAGGGCTGTCTTTATTATTGATTGGACCGTGGGCAAACTGGTTGCTAGAGGTTACTGAACATTATTACTGTTCAGTGATTGGTTGCTATAGGATAAAAACACCTAATTATCGCTCACTGATTGGTTGCTAGAGGTTAATGCACATTAATACTGCTCACGGATTGGTTGCTGAAAGTTACAGCCGGTTATCCATTTTTATCCTTTTATTATCCATTTATTTACAACACATGCCTGCAGAGAAACATTAAGTACCATACTTATGCACTAAAAACATGTCAGCAGACACAAAATAGGTACCAAACGTACACACCAGAAACATGTCCACAGATTACAGACTTGGCAATAAAGTGCAATGGCAAGCCGCAGCTAACAAAGTCAGCAGAATACTCTCATGCAGTAAAAAGGGATCGCCTGGGTGTGGCACCCTTTTTTTAAAATGAAATTAACTGACCCTCTCAATTTTGCTTGGGAATAGCCACTTGAGCCGCATACAACCCACGCAAATCCAATGACGGCTTGACCCCCCCCTTCTCCACCATGACATTAGGACCTAGTGATACACTATTTTTGATCTATGATGGTTGATACCTTGGTCACCTGACCTACCTACTTATACGTTTATATATGTTTGAGTTTTTTATGCGAGATTTTTCCTTGTATTTTCATATTGTGAAACTCAATAAAAACCTTTGAAAAGAAATTAACTAGCAAGGCCTAACTAAAAAGGAATGTAAAAAAATGAAACTAAAGTTCCACACCTCTACTTAGAGGTCCAGATACAATTTTTTCCAATAAAAGTCAAAGGGGCAATTCAAAAAGTAGGCAAAAATATATATATGTGCCTCTTAGTAGTGTTGTGGAGCTTCAAATTCCATTTTTGTAAAATTACACTACAAACCAAGGAGACTGTGAAGATCCACTGGGGATGCAGATTATTCACATCAACATCAATACATTAACATAAAAATACCTAAAAGGTAAAACTATGGGTCCGGTGCTATTGTTTCCACTTTCCAATACAAAGTAGGGAAAACATGAAGAACAATTAGCAAAAAATAATAATACAAATGTTACAGTAAAAATATAAACATACCCTACCTTAACCACTTGCTGACTGCTCGCCCGCAATGTACTGTGGACTGGTGGCCCGCGTGTAGCCAGGAGTTCTGAAATATTCCTCTGGCATACAGACAATGGTGTTCATTGCTTAACATGGGAACCCCCTCTAGTGCTTGCTTTTGGAAAAGGTTGTAATTGCAGCCAGGATGATGCTTTGTGAGAGTTGTAGTGCGGAGTGAGGAAATAGTCAACAGACTCTTACTGAGAAGGACTTCATTTCCCATCAGGCTGTGCTGCACTGAAGACTTCTCTGAGGTGCAATGCATTGTAGGAGGATTATTTAAGGGGAAGGAGGAGCTAACAATGGCCTCTTGGGGATAGCGTGATCGATCAGAGAGGAACCCTGCGTGCTGCGGCCTGCGGCCTAAGCAAATCGTTCCAGCCAACTGAAATCATCTGCAGGTGATACAGCTAGTCTCCAGAAATACAGTGAGTGAACTACAGAACTATGCAAAGCTCATCTCTATCTGGATGGAAGCCGTACCAACTACTGCAACAGTCATATCTGTCGATCAGGAGAGCCGCAAGGAGTGCAGCGGATGCTTTACACCTCCCAGGAGCAAGCAGTCTACAGGAATTAACAGTTGCTAGTTAAATGCCATATAGTTTTGTGCATTACTGCAAGTTTAACGCCATTTACTTCTGTGTGAATTACTGCCAGTTTAATGCCATATAATTCTGCGTGCGTTACTGCCAGTTTAATGCCATATAGTTCTGTGCGTTACTGCAAGTTTATCGCCATTTACTTTTGTGTGCATTACTGCCAGTTTACTGCCATATAGTTTTGTGTGTTACTGCAAGTTTAACACCATTTACTTATGTGTGCGTTACTGCTAGTTTAGCGCCATATAGTTCTGCGTGCATTACTGCCAGTTTAACGCCATATAGTTTTGTGTGCGTTACTGCTAGTTTAACACCATATGGTTTTGTGTGCGTTACCTATACAGTTTTTTGCATTATTGCAAGTTTAACGCCATTTACTTCTGTGTGTGTTACTGCCAGTTTTACGACATATAGTTCTGTGTGCGTTACTGCCAGTTTAACGCCATATAGTTTTGTGTGTTACTGCTAGTTTAACGTCATTTACTTCTGTGTGCATTACTGCAAGTTTATCGCCATTTACTTCTGTGTGCGTTAATGTCAGTATAGCGCCATATAGTTCTGCGTGCATTGCTGCCAGTTTAACACCATATAGTTCTGTGTGCATTACTGCCAGTTTAACACCATATGGTTTTGTGTGGGTTACTGCCAGTTTAACGCTATATAGTTTTGTGCATTATTGCAAGTTTAACGTCATTTACTTCTGTGTGTGTTACTGCCAGTTTTATGACATATAGTTCTGTGTGCGTTACTGCCAGTTTAACACCATATAGTTTTCTGTGTTACTGCTAGTTTAACGTCATTTACTTCTGTGTGCATTACTGCAAGATTATCGCCATTTACTTCTGTGTGCGTTACTGCCAGTTTAACGCCATATTGTTTTGTGTGTTACTGCAAGTTTAACGCCGTTTACTTCTGTGTGCGTTACTGCCAGTTTTACACCATATCCTTTTGTGCATTATTGCAAGTTTAACGCCATTTACTTCTGTGTGCTTTACTGACATTTTAACGCCATATCATTTTGTGTGCCTTATTGCCAGTTTAACGCCATATAGTTCTGTGTGCGTTACTGCCAGTTTATCGCCATATAGTTTTGTGGGCATTACTGCCAGTTTTATGCCATATAGCTTTGTGCGTCCCTGCAAGTTTAATGCCATTTACTTCTGTGTGCGTTACAGCCAGTTTAACGCCATATAGTTCTGTGTGCGTTACTGCCAGTTTAACGCCATATAGTTTTGTGCGTATTGCAAGTTTAAAGCTATTTATTTCTGTGCCCGTTACTGCTAGTTTAACACCATACAGATCTGTGTGCGTTACTGCCAGTTTAACGCCATATAGTTTTGTGTGCATTGCTTCCAGTTTAGTGATAGTGTGAGTGAGGAGGACCATCATTCAGCTTTGCATAAGTTGCAGCTAGAGTAGGGACAGCTCAGATCACTTTAGTGTACATACATTAGTGTATATGTAGAGTAGGGACAGCTCAGATAGTTTCAGTGTAGTATAGTGAGACCATGTCACTAATCTTTACAGTGTATAGCTAGAGTAGGGACAGTTCAGATAGCGGCAGTGTAGTGACGGTTGAACACCGTGTGTATGATTCCATATAGTTTTGTGCGTTACTGCAAGTTTAATGCCATTTTCTTTTGTGTGCATTAATGCCAGTTTAATGCCATATAGTTTTGTGCGTTACTGCAAGTGTAACACCATTTACTTCTGTGTGCGTTACTGACAGTTTAACGCCACATACTTCTGTGTGCGTACTGCCAGTTAAACACCATATACTTCTGTGTGCGTTACTGCCGGTTTAATGCCATATAGTTTTATGTGTTAGTGCTAGTTTTACACCATTTACTTCTGTGTGCGTTACTGCCAGTTTAACACCATATAGTTCTGTGTGTGTTACTGCCAGTTTAACGCCATAGAGTTTTGTGGGCGTTACTGCCAGTTTAACGCCATATAGTTTTGTGCGTTATTGCAAGTTTAATGTCATTTACTTCTGTGTGCATTACTGCCAATTTAACAAAAAAAAGTTAAAAACCTCAAAGAAACTTGCAAACGTTTTCAGCAGCGAAATATAATTAAATGATCTCAAATATTGTGACATAAAGTGCATGTATTAGCAGTCCATCTATAAAGAAGAACAACTGTCCATAAGGTGTTGTGAAGATAATAAAATTGGAACACAAGAGCTCCTCCACCAGTGTCACCGCGTGAGAGCATTAAACGCACGGAGGCTCACCAGACATCCCGAGATCAGTCAGCATGCCATAAACAAGACGGCAATCTCCCCAACAGAGTACTCCGCAGATCCACCTGCTTCCTCTGTCTAATCTTTCCAACATAGTGAGAAGGAGAAATTACCTCTCATGGTGTAGTATTTAGTTTAAAAGAACAGTTTTAATGATAAAATGCGCTTACGTATCAAAACTTATAGACGGTCATTCGTGTAACATATACGAGCGGTCTTGTTACCCTTCCGTGATCACTGTTCGTGCATTCGGTCTCATCCATAGCGTCACTTCGGATCCAATCCGCTCGATGTGAGTCATCGCGTGGCCACGTCACTAACGCGTTTCGTCACTTCCGACTTGGTCACAAGGGCTGGCCACGCAACGAGGCGACCCGACTTAAGTAATAGCTCGTTTACACCACTAGATGGCGTACACTCATTCAGACCTAATGTCCATCACACACGTTCGGACATATTGTCCATCACACACATTCGGACATATTGTCCGTCTGTGTGATTAACCCCTTTAATGCTGGCTAGATTTGTAAACAAATGGGATGAACCATGTTATACTACCACTCTTTATGCGCAATGCTTACACATCATTGCTAACTGCGTCCAATACCTGGATCCGCTAGCAACCTAAACAATCAACTCTTAACTTGTAAGTAATAAAGAACTGAAATATTATGCTGATTGATAGAGTTGAGTCCCTTACTGGAACAAAGTATCCAACCTAGCGAGCCTTACTTATGAGGGGTTTACATAGTGCTTATGCTAGCAACTAGCAGTAACGCGCACAGAAGTAAATGGCGTTAAACTTGCTATAACGTACAAAACTATATGGCGTTAAACTGACAGTAATGAACACAGAAATAAATGGAGTTAAACTTCCACGAAACGCTATGGTGTTAAACTTGCAGTAACACACAAAACTATGTGGCATTAAACTGGCAGTAACGACCACGAAAGTCTATGGCGTTAAACTGGCAGTAACGCACACAGAAGTAAATGGCGTTAAACTTGCAGTAATGCACAAACTTATATGGCGTTAAACTGTCATTAACGCACACAGTAGAAAATGGCGTTAAACTTGCAGTAACGTACAAAACTATATGGCGTTAAACTGGCAGTAACGCACACAGAAATAAATGGCTTTAAACTAGCAGTAACGCACAAAATATATGATGTTAAACTGGCAGTAACGCACACAAAATGATATGGCATTAAACTGGCAGTAACGCACACAGAACTATATGGTGTTAAACTTGCAGTAACGCACACAGAAGAAAATGGCGTTAAACTTGCAGTAATGCACAAAACGATATGGCGTAAAATTGGCAGTAACGCACACTGAAGTAAATGGCATTAAACTTGCAGTAACGCATAAAACTATATGACGTTAAACTGGCAGTAGCGCACACAGAAGTAAATGGCAATAACTGTCAGTAACACACAAAACTATATGATGTTAAACTGTCAGTAACGCATATGGAACTATATCACGTTAAACTGGCAGTAATGCAAACAGAAGTAAATGGTGTTAAACTTGCAGTAACGCACAAAACTATATGGTGTTAACCTGGCAGTAACGCACACAAAACTATATGGCATTGAACTGGCAGTAATGCACACAGAACTATATGGTGTTAAACTAGCAATAACGCGCACAGAAGTCAATGGCGTTAAACTTGCAGTAATGCACTAAACGATATGGTGTAAACTGACAGCAACACGTTACTGCACGTTTAACGCCGTTTACTTCTGTGTGCATTACTGCCAGTTTAACACCATATAGTTCCATGTGTGGTACTGACAGTATAATGCCTTATAGTTTTGTGCGTTACTGCAAGTTTAACGCCATTTACTTCTGTGCGCGATAATGCCAGTTTAACGTCATATATTTTGTGCTTTACTGCAAGTTTAATGCCATTTACTTCTGTACTGACAATTTTACGCCATATACCTTTGTGCATTACTGTAAGCTTTACACCATTTTCTTCTGGGTGCGTTACTGCCAGTTTAACACCATAGAGGCTTTTGCGTTACTGCAAGATCAACGCCATTTACTTCTTTGAGCGTTACTGCAAGTTTAACACCAGATAGTTCTGTGTGTTTTACTGCCAGTATACTGCCATATAGTTCTGTGTGCATTACTGCCAGTTTAACGACATATAGTTTTGTACGTTACTGCTAGTTTAACGCCATTTACTTCTGCGTGCGTTACTGCCAGTTTAACGCCATATAGTTTTGTTCATTAATGCAAGTTTTACGCCATTTACTTATGTGTGCGTTACTGCCAGTTTAATGCCATATAGTTCTGTGTGCATTACTGCCAGTTTAACACCATATATTTTTGTGCGTTACTGCAATTTTAATGCCATTTAATTCTGTGTGCGTTACTGCCAGTTTAAGCCATATAGTTCTGTGTGCGTTACTGCCAGTTTAATGCCATATAAGTTTGTGTACGTTACTGCCAGTTTAATGCCATATAGTTTTGTGTGTTACTGCAAGTTTAAGGCCATTTACTTTAGTGTGCGTTACTGCCAGTTTAACGCCATATCGTTTTGTGTGAGTTACTGCCAGTTTAACGCCAGATAGTTGTGTGCATTATTGCCAGTTTAATGCCATATAGTTCTGTGTGCATTACTGCCAGTTTAACACCATATAGTTTTGTGTGTGTTACTGCCAGTTTAACGCCATATAGATTGGTGCGCGCTACTGCAAGTTTAATGACAATATTTCTGTGTACGTTAGTGCAAGTTTAACGCCATTTATTTCTGTGTGCGTTACTGCCATTTTAACACCATATAGTTTGGTGTCTTACTGCAAGTTTAACACCATTTACTTCTGTGTGCATTACTGTCAGTTTAAAGCCATATAGTTCTGTGTGCGTTACTGCCATTTTAACGCTATATAGTTTTGTGTGCGTTACTGCCAGTATAATGCCATATAGTTTTGAGCGTTACTTCAAGTTTATCACCATTTACTTTTGTGTGCGTTACTGCCAGTTTACCGACATATAGTTTTGTGCGTTACAGCAAGTTTAATGCCATTTAGATAAGTGTGCGCCATAGCCAGTTTAACGCTATATAGTTCTATGGGCATTAGTGCCAGTTTAATGCCATATAGTTTTCTGCGTTACTGCAATTTTAATGCCATTTACTTCTCTGTGCATTACTGCCAGTTTAATGCCATATAGATTTGTGTGCGTTACTGCCAGTTTAATGCCATAAAGTTTTGTGCGTTACTGCAAGTTTAATGCCATTTACTTCTGTGTGCGTTACTGCCAGTTTAACGCCATATAGTTTTGTGCATTACTATAGGCTTTACGCTATTTACTTCTGTGTGCGTTACTGCCAGTTTAACGCCATATAGTTCTGTGTACATTACTGCCAGTTTAATGCCATATAGTTTTGTGTGTTACTGCCAGTTTAACAACATATAATTCTGTGTGAGTTACTGCCAGTTTAACGCCATATAGTTAGGTGCGTTACTGAAGATTTAATGCCATTTAATCTGTGTGTGTTTCTGCCAGTTTAACGCCATATAGTTCTGTGTGCTTTATTGCCAGTTTAATGCCATATGGTTTTGTGTGAGTTACTGCCAGTTTAACGCCATATAGTTATGTGCATTATTGCTAGTTTAGCACCATATAGTTTTGTGCGTTACTGCCAGTTTAACGCCATATAGTTCTGTGAGGTTCTGCCAGTTTAACGTTATATAGTTTTGTGCGTTACTGCAAGTTTAACGCCACTTACTTCTGTGTGCGTTGCTGCCAGTTTAACGTCATATATTTCTGTGTGTGGTACTGCCAGTTTAACATCAGATAGTTTTGTGCATTACTGCATGTTTAATGCCATTTACTTCTGTGTTCATTACTGCCAGTTTATCGCCATATAGTTCTGTGTGCGTTACTGCCAGTTTAATGCCATATAGTTTTGTGCATTACTGCAAGTTTAACATCATTTAATTCTGTGCGTTACTGCCAGTTTAACGCCATATAGTTTTGTGCTTTACTGCAAGTTTAATTCCATTTTCTTCTGTGTAAATTAATGCCAGTTTAATGCCATATGGTTTTGTGCGGTACTGCAAGTTTAACGCCATTTACTACTGTGTGCGTTACTGCCAGTTTAATCCCATATAGTTTTGTGCGTTATTGCAAGTTTAACACCATTTATTTCTGTGTGCATTACTGCCAGTTTAACATCATAAAGTTTTGCGTGCGTTACTGACAGTTTAACGCCATATAGTTTTGTGTGCATTACTGGCAGTTTAATGCCATAGAGTTTTGTGCATTATTGCAAGTTTAACACCATTTACTTCTGTGTGCATTACTGCCAGTTTAACGTCATATAGTTCTGTGTGCGTCACTGCCAGCTTAATGCCATATAGTTCTTTGGGTTACTTCAAGTTTAACGCCATTTACTTCAGTGTGCGCTACTGCCAGTTTAACACCATATAGTTCTGTTTGCGTTACTGCCAGTTTAATGCCATATAAGTTTGTGTGCGTTACTGCCAGTTTAACACCATATAGTTGTTTGCATTCCTGCCAGTTTAATGCCATATAGTTCTGTATGCGTTACTGCCAGTTTAGCACCATATAGGTTTGTGTGAGTTACTGCTAGTTTAATGCCATAAAGTTTTGTGCTTTACTGCAAGTTTAATGCCATTTACTTTTGTGTGCATTACTGCCAGTTTAACGCCATATAGTTTTGTGCGTTACTGCAACTTTAATGCCATTTACTTCTTTGTGCATTACTGCCAGTTTAACGCCATATAGTTCTTTGTGCAGTACTGCCAGGTTAACGTCATATAGTTAAGTGCATTACTGCAAGTTTAATGCCATTTCATTTCTGTGTGCACTACTGCCAGTTTAACGCCATATAGTTTTGTGCGTTACTGCAAGTCTAGCGCCATTTACTTCTGTGTGCGTTACTGCCAGTTTAATACCATATAGTTCTGTGTATGTTACTGCCAGTTTAACGCCATATAGTTTTATGTGCTTTACTGCCAGTTTAAGGCCATATAGTTCTGTGCGTTACTGCAAGTTTATAGCTAATTATTTTTGTGTGCGTTACTGCCAGTTTACCACCATATAGTTTTGTTCATTACTGCAAGTTTAATGCCATTTACTTTTGTGTGCATTACTGCCAGTTTAACGCCATATAGTTTTGTGCGTTACTGCAACTTTAATGCCATTTACTTCTTTGTGCATTACTGCCAGTTTAACGCCATATAGTTCTTTGTGCAGTACTGCCAGGTTAACGTCATATAGTTAAGTGCATTACTGCAAGTTTAATGCCATTTCATTTCTGTGTGCACTACTGCCAGTTTAACGCCATATAGTTTTGTGCGTTACTGCAAGTCTAGCGCCATTTACTTCTGTGTGCGTTACTGCCAGTTTAATACCATATAGTTCTGTGTATGTTCCTGCCAGTTTAACGCCATATAGTTTTATGTGCTTTACTGCCAGTTTAAGGCCATATAGTTCTGTGCGTTACTGCAAGTTTATAGCTAATTATTTTTGTGTGCGTTACTGCCAGTTTACCACCATATAGTTTTGTTCATTACTGCAAGTTTTATGCCATTTACTTATGTGTGCGTTACTGCCAGTTTAACGCCATAACGTTCTGTGTACGGTACTGCCAGTTTAACGCCATATAGTTTTGTGCATTACTGCCAGTTTAAAGTTATATAGTTTTGTACGTTACCGCATGTTTAATTACATTTATTCTGTATGCGTTACTGCCAGTTTAACACCATATAGTTCTGTGTGCGTTACTGCCAGTTTAATGTCATATACAGTTTTGTGTGAGTTACTGCCAGTTTAACGCCATATAGTTGTGTGCATTACTGCCAGTTTAATGCCATATAGTTCTGTGTGCGTTACTGCCAGTTTAATGACATATAGTTCTGTGTGTGTTACTGCCAGTTTAACTCCATTTAGTTTTGTGTGTTACTGCCAGTTTAACGCCATATAGTTTTGTACGCGTTACTGCAAGTTTAATGCCATTTACTTCGGTGTGCATTACTGCCAGTTTACCGCCATATAGTTCTGTGTGAGGTGCTACCAGTTTAACGCCATATAGTTTTGTGCGTTACTGCAAGTTTAACATAATTTACTTCTGTGTGCATTACTGCCAGTTTAACGCCATATAGTTTTGTGGGTGTTGCTGCCAGTTTAATGCCATTTAGTTTTGTGCACTATTGCAAGTTAACGCCATTTACTTCTGTTTGTGTTACTGCCAGTTTAATGGCATATAGTTCCATGTGCGTTACTGCCAGTTTAACGCCATATAGTTTTGTGTGTTACTGCAAGTTTAATGCCATTTATTTCTGTGTGCGTTACTGACAGTTTAACACCATATAGTTTTGTGCATTACTGCAATTTTAACGCCATTTACTTCTGTGTGCATTACTGCCAGTTTAACGCCATATAGTTCTGTGTGCAGTACTGCCAGGTTAACGCCATATAGTTAAGTGCCTTACTGCAAGTTTAATGCCATTTAATTTCTGTGTGCACTACTGCCAGTTTAACGCCATAAAATTTTGTGTGTTACTGCAAGTCTAGCGTCATTTACTTCTGTGTGTGTTACTGCCAGTTTAACACCATATAGTTCTGTGTGTGTTACTGCCAGTTTAACGCCATATAGTTTTATGTGCTTTACTGCCAGTTTAACGCCATATAGTTCTGTGCGTTACTGCAAGTTTATAGCTAATTACTTTTGTGTGCGTTACTGCCAGTTTACCACCATATAGTTTTGTTCATTACTGCAAGTTTTATGCCATTTACTTATGTGTACGTTACTGCCAGTTTAACGCCATATAGTTCTGTGTATGGTACTGCCAGTTTAACGTCATATAGTTTTGTGTATTACTGCAAGTTTAACGCCATTTACTTCTGTGTGCATTACTGTCAGTTTAAAACAATATTGTTCTGTGTGCGTTACTGCCAGTTTAACGCCATATAGTTTTATGTGCGTCACTGCCAGTTAAACGCCATATAGTTCTGTTTGCGTTACTGCCAGTTTAATGCCATATAAGTTTGTGTGCGTTACTGCCAGTTTATCACCAATTACTTTTGTGTGTGTTACTGCCAGTTTACCGCCATATAATTTTGTTCATTGCTGCAAGTTTTACGCCATTTACTTATGTGTGCGGTACTGCCAGTTTAACGCCATATAGTTCTGTGTGCATTACTGCCAGTTTAACACCATATAGTTTTGTGCGTTACTGCAATTTTAATGCCATTTACTTCTGTGTGCTGTACTGCCAGTTTAACCTCATATAGTTCTGTGTGCGTTACTACCAGTTTAATGCCATATAAGTTTGTGTGTGTTACTGCCAGTTTAACGCCATATAGATTTGTGCATGTTACTGCAAGTTTAATGCCATATATTTCTGTGTGCGTTAGTGCAAGTTTAATGCCATTTGCGTCTGTGTGTGTTACTGCCAATTTAACGGCATATAGTTCAATGTGCATTACTGCCAGTTTAACGCCATATAGTTTTGTGCGTTACAGCAAGTTTAACGCCATTTATTTCTGTGTGTGTTACTGCCATTCTAACACCATATAGTTTTGTGCCTTATTGCAAGTTTAATGCCATTAACGTCTGTTTGCATTACTGCCAGTTTAATACCATATAGTTCTGTGTGCGTTACTGCCAGTTTAACGCCACATAGTTTTGTGTGCATTACTGCCAGTTAAATGCCATATCGTTTTGATCGCTACTGCAAGTTTATCCCCATTTACTTTTATGTGCGTTACTGCCAGTTTACCGCCATATAGTTTTGTGCGTTACTGCAAGTTTAACGCCATTTAGATAAGTGTGTGTTACTGCCAGTTTAACGCTATATAGTTCTGTGTGCATTACTGCCAGTTTAACACCATATAGTTTTGTGCGTTACTGCAATTTTAATGCCATTTACTTCTCTGTGCGTTACTGCCAGTTTAACGCCATATAGGTTTGTGTGCGTTACTGTCAGTTTAATGCCATATAGTTTTGTGCGTTACTGCAAGTTTAATGCCATTTACTTCTATGTGCGTTACTGCCAGTTTAACGCCATATAGTTTTGTGCATTACTGTAGGTTTAACGCCATTTGCTTCTGTGTGCGTTACTGCCAGTTTAACGCCATATAGTCCTGTGTACGTTACTGCCAGTTTAATGCCATATAGTTTTGTGTGAGTTACTGCCAGTTTAACGCCATATAGTTTTGTGCGTTGCTGCCAGTTTAACGCCATATAGTTCTGCGTGCGTTACTGGCAGTTTAATGACATATAGTTCTGTGTGGGTTACTGCCAGTTTAACGCCATATAGTTTTCTGTGTGTTATTGCCAGTTTAACGCTATATAGTTTTGTGTGTGTTACTGCAAGTTTAATGCCATATATTTCTGTGTGTGTTATTGCAAGTTTAATGCCATTTACTTCTGTGTGTGTTACTGCCAGTTTAACAGCATATAGTTCCACGTGCATTACTGCTAGTTTAACGCCATATAATTGTGTGCGTTACTGCAACTTTAACGCCATTTATTTCTCTGTGCGTTACTTCCAGTTTAACACCTTATAGTTTTGTGCGTTACTGCAAGTTTAACAACATTTATTCTGTGTGGAATACTGCCAGTTTAACGCCATATAGTTCTGTGTGCTTTACTGCCAGTTTAATGCCATGTATTTCTGTGTGTGTTACTGCCAGTTTAACAGCATATAGATCTACATGCATTACTGCTAGCTTAACACCATATAATGTGTGCGTTACTGCAACTTTAAAGCCATTTATTTCTCTTTGCGTTACTTCCAGTTTAACACCATATAGTTTTGTGCGTTACTGCAAGTTTAACAACATTTATTCTGTGTGCAATACTGCCAGTTTAACGCCATATAGTTCTGTGTGCTTTACTGCCAGTTTAATGCCATATAGTTTTGTGTGAGTTACTGCCAGTTTAACGCCATATAGTTGTATGCATTATTGGCAGTTTAATGCCATATAGTTCTGTGTGCGTTACTGCCAATTTAACGACATATAGTTCTGTGTGCATTGCTGCCAGTTTAATGCCATATAGTTTTGTGCGTTCCTGCAAGTTTAACGCCATTTACTTTTATGTGAATAACTGCCAGTTTAACTCCATACAGTTTTGTGCGTTACTGTAGATTTAATGCCATTTATTCTGTGTGTGTTAGTGCAAGTTTAATGCTATTTACTTCTATGTGTGTTACTGCCAGTTTAACGGCATATAGTTCCATGTGCGTTACTGCAAGTTTAACGTCATATAGTTTTGTGCGTTACTGCAAGTTTAACGCCATTTATTTCTGTGTGTGTTACTGCCATTTTAACACCATATAGTTTTTTGCCTTATTGCAAGTTTAATGCCATTTACTTCTGTGTGCATTACTGCCAGTTTAATGCTATATATATCTGTGTGCGTTACTGCCAGTTTAACGACATATAGTTCTGTGTGTGTTACTGCCAGTTTAATGCCATATCGTTTTGTGTGTATTACTGCCAGTTTAACGCCATATAGATTTGTGCGCGTTAATGCAAGTTTAATGCCATATATTTCTGTGTGCGTTAGTGCAAGTTTAATGCCATTTACTTCTGTGTGCATTACTGCCAGTTTAACGCCATATAGTTTTGTGTGCATTGCTGCCAGTTTAATGCCATTTAGTTTTGAGCACTATTGCAAGTTA
>BLSH010465673.1:514024-524241 GCA_018402905.1 Glandirana rugosa
AGGCCCCAAGACCATTAAAATGGTTTTCAAGACTTTTAACTGTTCTGCAAACATCTGGAAACTGTGTGTGAAACTACAGCAGAGAGAAGAACAGGGATATGGTTTCGCTCTGCTATAGTTTCACATAGAGTTTTTAGATGATTTTAGAACACTTGTCCCACCTTTACCCCCATTTCCTTCCTTTTGGAGACCTCTAGGACTTTCCTGGAATTTTTTACAGCAATTTTCAGAACTTTTGGTAAAATTACCAGAACCCCGGACCCGAACCCGGACTTTTTTTGAAAAGTCCGGGTTCGGGTCCGGGTCCCGGACACCCCAAAGTTTGGTATGGACCCGAACTTTACAGTCCGGGTTAGCTCAACTCTACTGGTAATTAATGACAGCCAAACTGGCATGAGTGTTAAAAAAAGTCAGATCAGTGGTTGTATGGATATTTGGAAACATATTTGGTAATACTTGGCAATACAGACACACACACATACACCTTAGAAAAAGTCCTTTTACCACTTGTTGCTTGTACAATTACTGTAACGTACCTGTACATCTGGGCTTTTTTCTGGGTCTGCTCGCGTATGCGCGCTCGCTCCCTGGAAACCCGAGCTGTTATTTGCTGCAGCACAATATGATTAGCAGGACCAAATCAGCTGAGCAAATCATAAAAAACACAGGGCTCTCTACAGACAATAGCAATGTGACATTTTTTTTTCTCCCTGCAAATTGCTCAGTAAAAACAGCATACAGTATACACAGTAATTATTATTATTATTATTAGCACTGATCACTGTATTCATTTCACTGGGATGTCAGTGTCAGTTAGTCAGTTCCCCCCGGTGTCAGTTAGTGTCAGATTGTCCACCACACTATCACAGTCCCACTATAAATCACTGATCACCGCCATTACTAGGATAAAAAAATAAATAAATAAAAATTCCAGTATATATTCCATCGCTTGTAGATGCTATAACTTTCACGCAAGCAAATTAATATATGCTTATTGGGATTTTTTTTCTTACCAACGACATGTAGCAGAATACATTTTGGCCTACATTTGTGAAGAAATTAGATTTTTTTTTTTATATTGGATATGTTTTATAGCAGAAAATAAAAAATACAGTTTTTTTTTTCAAAATGTTCTCTCTGTTTTCCTTTACACAATAAAAATAAAAAAAACCCAGTGGCGATCAAATGCCACCAAAGAAAAAGCTCTATTTGTGTGAAAAAAAAAACAATATAAATTTTGTTTGGGTATAGCGTTGCATGACCACGCAATTACCAGTTAAAGTAGCGCAGTGCTAAATAGCAACAAATGGCCTGGTCATGAAGGGGGTAAAACCTTCCGGAGCTGAGGTGGTTAATTGAAATAAACACAAAAACACACAAAATATGTACCAATGTCCCCCTTTGTAAATCTACTTTAATCCTAATGACCTATCATTTAATTGTTATCATGATGAAATAGACAAGATATCACCAATGGCTAAAATTGGTCAGTGACATCACCTGAGATCCGCAGCTGTCTGTTTACAGCAGTTGAGCAGTTGTGTGTACTAACTGCTGCAATTGTTCAGCGGGTTCATTAAAGGGGTTGTAAAGTCTAAATGTTTTTTACCTTAATGCATTCCTCGCATTAAGGCAAAACATGTTAAGGTGTCAGCATCGCCCCCTCAGTCCCCCTTTACTTACTTGAGACCTCATTCTATCCAGCACTGTGGACATCTGCAGATCTCTTCTCCCCTCACTTCCGCCTCTCGCTTGCTTTGCTGGGGCACAGGGAGTTATTGGCTTCCAGTGCTGTCAATCAAAGCCAGCGATGAGGAAGTGAAGGGCAGGGCCAAGTCCCTTTGTCTGTGTCAGTGGACGCAGCAGTGCCCCTATGGGAAGCGGCTTCTCGTGGGGGCACTGGCCAGAGAGGAGGGGCCAGGAGCACCAATGGGGGACCCAAAAATCTGAGGTTCCCAGTCGCTCTGAGCGATTCCATTGCACGGAGCAGGTGGGTATAGACATGTTTGTTATTTTTATTTATTTTTTTAAATTTACCTTTACAACCCCTTAACTGCAAATCGGCTGGGTTTGCCTTGAATCCACATCTGACCCGAACCCAGATCTCATCCCTAGTGAGGAGAAATTTCCCAAATGGGGACACTAACAGCAGTAAAAACATACCCTTCTACCATTCCCCTCTCTATCTAAAGTATTAAAAAACAAAGAACAAAACTAAAGTTAAGGTTTAACTCAACTATTGGGCTAACCCTAACATTTCACAATCTCCTGATTCAAATTCTAAGACTTACCTTGCCAAAAAAATAAATGTAACCTCCCTAACACTTGAACTCAGCTAGAAATGTACTGTAATCCTGGAATACTTTCTAGACCTTAACCCCTAATCTTAACCTAAACCTGAAGCTCATCTCCATGCAAAAATGAAATTTCACTTAGGTCCCTTTCACACGGAGGCGTTTGAAAAACGCGTGCAATACATCAAGCGTTATTACCACGTTTTTGCCGCGGTTTTCCCGCATTAGCGCTATAATTAGCGCTAACGCCCAGGCGTTTTTCATGCGCTTTTGAAGCGCTTTTGAAGTGCTAGCATTAAATAAGTAGCACATCTCCCTACATTACATCCTGTTTACTCCCTGGTATTTTGACCTTTCCACAACCTCTGGGCGTTTTGCTGGCGCTTTTAACGCGCTTTACATTCATTTCAATGAATATGGGCGTTTTTAATGCGTTATTTTTAGCGCTCAGAATAAGCACAAAAAATCATGCTTGCAGGACTTTTTTAAACGTGGTGCCAGCGCGACGCCCCAGTGTGAATAGGTACATTGGAATTAATGGGCAGCGGTTTAGAAGCGTTTTGGAAGCGCTATTTTTAGCACAAAAATGCTAGGAAAGTGCCTCAGTGTGAAAGTAGCCTTAAAAATGTTTTGTTCCTCTAATGCTTCCCTCATCTGCAATCTGCATAGCAAATTACTGTACCTTTTAGGCAATGGAAGCCCAGCATTTTTTCTTAAGGGGAACATTTGGTCACCATTGCCTACTCTGCAGGGTGGCCAGTCTTTCTCAATGTTGAGTTTTAGGTAGCACTAAATTATTCACATCCACACATGATGACCTCCGTGCTTCTTCATCACAATTCACCGTTACCCTGTCACTGCCCTCTGCTATGACTAGCTTCCCAAAATCCCTTCTGCACTCTCTGTGTGCAGGTATAAGACTCAGGAATTGAAAATTGTAGTTCTGCAGGTGTCCTACATACACAAGGATGTGATGTAAGGCCTGCTGCAAATCACTCCTCTCAGGCACTGGAGTCATTGACTGATAATGCCCCTGGCCAGTAGAGGAAAAGCAGATACACAGTTCTTCATATTTACACTGTGATCGGCCATGATTGGTCACGGCTGATCACATGGTAAAGTGCTTCCGACGGAGGCTCTTTACCGAGATTGGTAATGCAGTGTGTCAGAGTGACACACTACACTACCGATCGCCTCGCTGCGTGCCCCCACGGGCACTCGATCGCAGGTTATCCTGGCGGACATCATATGATCATAGGATAACTGAACCACCGCCCAGCTGTCATTTATCTAAAGGCCGGGCGAAAAGTGGTTAACCAATACAACAATACAGGACATTTATACCCCCTTCCTGCCCAGACCAATTTTCAGCATTCAGTGCTCTCACACTTTGAATGCCAATTACTCAGTCATGCTACACTGTACCCAATGAACATTTTTATCATTTTTTTCACACAAATATAGCTTTCTTTTTGTGGTATTTAATCACTTTATTTTTTGCAACATAAGTGAAAAAAGAGCAAAAATTTTGAAAAAAAAAGGCAGGTGACAGGTACTCTGATGGGCTGGTGACAGGTACTCGGGTGCTCAGATGGGCAGGTAACAGGTAATCGGGTATGCTGATGGTTTGGTGACAGGTACTCAGGTACTCTGATGGGCTGGTGACAGGTACTTGGGTACTCTGCTGGGCTGGTGACAGCTACTTGGGTACTTTGATGGGTTGGTGACAGGTACTCTGATGGGTTGGTGGCAGGTACTCGGGTACGCTGATGGGCTGGTGACAGGTACTTGGGTACTCTGATGGGCAGGTGACAGGTACTCTGATGGGCTGGTGACAGGTACTCGGGTACTCAGATGGGCAGGTAACAGGTAATCGGGTACGCTGATGGTCTGGTGACAGGTACTTGGGTACTCTGATGGTCTGGTGACAGGTACTTGGGTACTCTGATGGGCTGGTGACAGGTACTTGGGTACTCTAATGGTCTGGTGACAGGTACTCGGGTACTTTGATGGATTGGTGACAGGTACTCAGGTACCCTGATGGGCTGGTGACAGGTACTCTGATGGGCTGGTGACAGGTACTCGGGTACTTTGATGGGTTGGTGACAGGTACTTGGGTACTTTGATGGGTTGGTGACAGGTACTCGGGTACTTTGATGGGTTGGGTACAGGTACTCGGGTACTCTGATGGGCTGTTGACAGGTACTCTGGTACTCTGATGGGTTGGTGACAGGTACTCGGGTACTTTAATGGGTTTGTGACAGGTACTCGGGTACTTTGATGGGTTGGTGACAGGTACTCGGGTACTCTGATGGGTTGGTGACAGGTACCCGGGTACTCAGATGGGCTAGTGACAGGTACTGGGGTACTCAGATGGGCTAGTGACAGGTACTGGGGTACTCTGATGGGCAGGTGACAGGTACTTGGGTACTCTGATGGGTTGGTGACAGGTACTCGTGTACTTTGATGGGCTGGTGACAGGTACTCGGGTACTTTGATGGGCAGGTGACAGGTACTCTGATGGGCTGTGACAGGTACTTTGATGGGGAGGTAACAGGTACTTTGATGGGGTGGTGATAGGTCCTCTTTATTACTGGGGGGATCAGTGTGCTTGGTGTGTACACTAGGCGGTAACAAGCTGTTATCACAATCTCCTTCTCACACACGATTGGTGTGTGAGAGGGAGAAACTGGTAACAGCTAGTTACCGCGGTTTGTTTACATCATGTGACCTGCTGTGATTGGACACAGGTGACAGGTACTCGGGTACTCTGATGGGCTGGTGACAGGTACTCAGGTACTCAGATGGGCAGGTGGCAGGTTCCCGGGTACGCTGATGGGCTGGTGACAGGTACTTGGGTACTCTGATGGGCAGGTGACAGGTACTCGGGTACTTTGATGGGCTGGTGACAGGTACTCGGGTACACTGATGGGCTGGTGACAAGTACTCGGGTACTCTGATGGGCAGGTGACAGGTACTCGGGTACTCTGATGGTCTGGTGACAGGTACTCAGGTACTCTGATGGGCTGGTGACAGGTACTTGGGTACTCTGATGGGCTGTTGACAGGTACTTGGGTACTTTGATGAGTTGGTGCCTGGTACTCCGGTACTCTGATGGGTTGGTGACAGGTACTCGGGTACTCTGATGGGTTGGTGACAGGCACTCCGGTACTCTGATGGGCTGGTGACAGGTACTCAGGTACTTTGATGGGTTGGTGACAGGTACTCAGGTACTCTGATGGGCAGGTGACAGGTACTTGGGGAATCTGATGGGCTGGTGACAGGTAATCGGTACTTTGATGGGTTGGTGACAGATACTTGGGCACTTTGATGGGTTGGTGACAGGTACTCGGGTTCCTTTATGGGTTGGGTTTACTCGGGTACTCTGATGGGTTGGTGACAAGTACTCGGGTACTTTGATGGGTTGGTGACAGGTACTGGGGTACTTTGATGGGTTGGTGTCAGGTACTTGTGTACTTTGATGGGTTGGTGACAGGTACTCGGGTACTCTGATGGGTTGGTGACAGGTACTCAGGTACTCAGGTGGGCTGGTGACAGGTACTCGGGTACTCTGATGGGTTGGTGACAGGTACTCAGATGTGCTAGTGACAGGTACTCGGGTACACTGATGGGTTGGTGACAGCTACTCGGGTACTTTGATGGGCTGGTGACAGGTACTCGGGTACTTTGACGGGCAGGTGACAGGTGCTCCGGTATTTTGATGGACAGGTGACAGGTACTCGGCTACTTTGATGGGCAGGTGACAGGTACTTTGATAGGGTGGTGACAAGTACTTTGATGGGGTGGTGATAGGTCCTCTTTATTACTGGGGGGATCAGTGTGCTTGGTGTGTACACTAGATGGTAACAAGCTGTTATCGCAATCTCCTTCTCACACACGATCGGTGTGTGAGAGGGAGAAACCGGTAATAGCTCATTACCGCGGTTTGTTTACATCATGTGACCTGCTGTGATTGGATACAGCCGGTCACGTGGTAAAGAGCCAATTTCATTGGCTCTTAACACTGATCGGAGCTGGGCTATGTCCAAGGGACATGCCCAATCACTGCTCTGAGGGCCCCTGGGGGCCCGCAGTAGCGGCGAGAAGCAGCGGACATCATATGATGTCAGCCTGGATCGACGGAGGTTCCCTGCCGACATCATTTTACAACGACTCGGTAGGGAAGTGGTTAAAGAACCGTTCAGCAAAGATAGCAGGTTGATCCCCCTCAGACCCATTTTGGGTTATTCTTTAGTGGTAAATTATGGTAATAGCAAGAAATATACAGCTACATCTAAAAATAATGCTCTTTCTGTACTATTTTGGACCAGTTTTCCTTTGATAATAATAATAAAAAAATCAGGAGCTATCTGTTAGCATTTACCTCCAAAAGAATGCCCAATTTGTTCTGAAAAAAAAACAAGGTATAATTCATCTGGATACACAAAGTAGTTGTGATGATATGTACAGATTTACTAACATATGTCAAAGTTGCAAAATTTTGTTCAGGCATTAACATTTGTTTTACCCTCAGTCACTAAGGGGTCAAGTAAGTTTATGAATTCTTATTGGGCCGCATTCATAGTTGTCTTGGGTTATATGTGACCCGTAGGTCACAGGTTAGACACCCCTGCTTTAGAGCATAATACAGGCGGTCCCCTAGTTACAAACATCCGACTTACAAACGACTCCTACTTACAAACGGAGGGAGACAACAGGAAGTGAGAGGAAATCTACCCTTAGGAAGGGAAATTCACTCCTGTAAGAGTTATTATGGGAAAAAGGTGTCTCCACTGATGCTTTATCACCAATCATTGTTTCCACAACAACCCAAAATTTTCAAAATCCAATTATCATTGGGACAGGAAGTGAGGTGAAATCTTCTGAACAGAAACATAGACAGCAAAACAAACATTACAGGGGTGTTACCCCTTCCCTATGCTATCCAAAAAGCTTAGAAATATTTTTTTTTGGCTGAAGCTACACTTAAAAAATGTACCTGTTCCGACTTACAAACAAATTCAACTTAAGAACAAACCTACAGACCCTATCTTGTTTGTAACCCGGGGACTGCCTGTATACTGTATCTGTGCAAAGAATGTGCCATTTACACAAAATCCAAGACTACCCTTTCATTATATGTTTTGCAAATATTAGGACATCATGTATCATTACACAATAACTTAGGATAGAATTGCTAAATGAGTGAACGTTTGGTCAAATATTGCTCTTTGAAACATGACGTACTGAAATTTTTTTTTACTTTTATACGGTTCAAAATAAACATTACGTAACAAATGACATTTCCCATAAACAGACCATACTGCTTGGAATGTTGGAGACATAAGATGAAACTCTTCTAGGCTTTTAAACTTAAAAAATATACAGTGCTCTATACATACTGTAACATAACACAGTGGTGATAAAAAGGGAAAATGCACAGTGATATAACTGTTATATGTTTATACCAGTACAATTGTTCTATCACATTCCTGTTTACAGTGATTAGTGCTATACTCCACAGAGAAAACAGTCTATTGCCAATGTCGCTTTTATAATTTGTTTCACAACCTTCCATGATCCTCTTAAAATTGTGCCATCCAATCACCAATCTGTGAATCCACCTCCAACCTTACATAAAACTTACCAGATATTTTGACCCTACATAACGTGGGTCAAATTGTGCTTTATTCAACCCAAGGGGTTTCCACCACACCTCTGCTGTTCCTCTAAACACAAGATACTTTGACCCTATATGATATGGGTCAAGTTGCCCTAGATTAACTCCATAGAGTTTCCACCACACCTCCGCTGTTCCTCTATACTCCAGATACTGGCACTAGATTCGCCCCAGGGGGTCCACCACATCTCCCCTGTCCTCTGCACATCTCTCATAATATACAGACCAAAGGGGTGTCATAGAATAAAATCCTTTGTATTTTTAAAATGCTTAAAAACAGTTCTACACTCATATATAATCATGCTGCCCTGGCTTCACCAGTTGACTTGGGGGTGGAGCTATGGACAGTGATTTCATCCGCACATGGACCAGGCTCCCATGGAATCAGCTGGTGGAACCAGCAACCCATTAGGATAAAGCAAACATACATGTGTGCTGGTGGGCAATTAAAAACAAAAAAGGATTTTATGCTATAGCGCCCCTTTGTTTTTTCTCTTTGGTCTGCATATTATGAGAGGTGTACAGAGGAACAATGGAGATGTGGTTGAAAATCAAATAAAGCACAACTTGACATATATCAGACAAGGTCAAAGTATAGGGTGTATAAAATACAAGAGGATTAAGAGGGCCCTGCTCAGAATAGCTTACAATCTAATAGGGTAGGTCAGGTAGAACAAAAGGTTGTAACTGTGGGTAATGAGCTGATGGAAGTGGTAAAAGATTAGTTGGAGGCATGATAGGCTTCCCTAAAGAGAGGCGTTTTCCAGAGATTGCCTGAAGGTAGCGAGAGTAGGACACAGCCAGACAAGTTGAGGTAGAGCATTCCAGATAATGGGAGAGGCTCTAGAGAAATCCTAGAGACGAGCATGGGAGGAGGATACAAGGGAGCTTGAGAGTAGTAGGTCTTGGGAGGAGCGGAGAAGACGGTTTGAGTGATATTTGGAGACAAGAATGGTAATGTAGCTTGGGGCAGAGTCATGAATGACTTTGTATGCTGTGGCTAGTATTCTGAATTTAATTTGCAGGGTGATTGGGAGCCAGTGTAAGGATTGGAGGAGAGGAGTGGCAGACACTGAGCAGTTGGTAAGATGGATAAGTCTGGCAACAGCATTCATGATAGACTTAAGAGGGGATAGCCTATGGAGAGGCAAGCCAATGAGAAGGGAGTTACAATAGTCAAGGCGAGAGATAACAAGGGAGTGAATGACCACCTTGGTAGTGTCTTTTTTTAGAAAGGGGCATATTTTAGAGATTTTACGGAGGTGAATTCTACAAACTTTTGACAACGATTGGATTGGAGGCTGAAAGGACAGGTCAGAGTCTAGGATTACACCTAGTACCCTGACATGAGGGGAGGGACTGATAGTTGCATTGCTGATTTTGATGGAAAAGTCATGGAAGGGAGCACGGGGGAAATATTACCAGCTTGGTTTTAGAGAGATTTCGTTTAAGGAAGTGGTGTGACATCCATGCTGATATGTCAGTTAGTAAGTTAGTAATGCGAGAGGAGACTGAAGGAGTTCGGTGAGGAGTAGACAGATAGATTTGGGTGTCATCGGCATATAGATGGTATTGGAAGCTGTGGGCGGTTATCAAGTGACCAAGGGAGGAGGTGTAGATAGAGAAGAAAAGGGGTCCAAGAACAGAGCATTGGGGAAATCCCACAGGAAAGGGCAATGGAGAGGAGGAGACAGAGTTGTAGGTAACACTGAAGGAGCACTGTAATAAGTTAGGAGGAGAACCAGGATAGAGCAGAATATTGGAGGCCAAGGGAACAGCGTTTATTGAGAAGGAGCGAGTGGTCAACAGTATCGCAGGCAAACAGTAGGAGTATGGAGTGGAGGTTTTGGTTTTGACAGTTAGTAAATTATTAGTGAGTTTTAGTAAGACAGTTTCTGTGGAGTGCTGCGAGCAAAAGCCACACTGTAAGGGGTCAAGAATAGAGTTGAGCGAACCCGAACTGTAAAGTTCGGAATCGTACCGGACTTTGGGGTGTCCGTGTCCCCAACCCGGACATTTGAGAAAAAGTCCGGGTTCGGGGTTCGGGTATTTTTCGCACCTTTTGAATAGCTGCAGGGCAGCCAATCAACAAGTGTTTCACTCGTTTGCCCTTAGAAGCCATCACAGCCATGTCTACTAATGGCATGGCTGTGATTGGCCAGTGCATCATGTGACCCAGCCTCGATATGAGCTGGAGTCATGTAGCACTGCATGTCACATGCTCTCAGGCTAGTGTAGGGAGA
>BLSH010465673.1:531168-546748 GCA_018402905.1 Glandirana rugosa
CGAGAGGTCCCGAGGGTAGGTGTAGGTTTCCGAGGTCACTGTAGACCTGTTAATAACCTACTAGTTCTGGGTACACTTCGTCTTCTTAGTGTACAATATTCCGAGAAATGAGAAATTAGACACTCAACGATAAATGTATCGAACGAAAAATAAGTGGATAACGATGTGAAGGGAGGGTTCCTTCGAGTAGGACAAGACAACTCCAGGTAGGGGTCTTCGACTGGGACTTACTACAAAGATGTACATATACGGATTATAGTGATGTAACAGAACATTTAACGATAGCAACTCACAGATTAAAGAGTAAAGAGCCTTATAACATGTGATTCTTCTGCTTCACATGGGTCTTGATCATCCAATAATTGTCCAGATGTCACTGGAGCCTTTGGATGTGGATGGGAGCCCTGGAGAGCACTGGTACACCACAAGATGGCTGATGGTGGAGATAACGTAGCTCAGGAAATTATGTCAGGTTCGTAGGAGAGCTCTCCAGGGCTCCCATCCACATCCATAGGCTCCAGTGACAACCACACCCCACTCGGCTCTTCTAACTCTGGACGATTACAGCCACTGAGGAGGAAACGGGTGGCGGCTGAGCCATGTTCTGTGTGTCTTATGGACACATAGAGTGGGATTCGGGAGAAAGCACCCAAGAGTGCCCCCATAGCAAGCTGCTTGCTATGGGGGAACTCAGTAAGGACAGGGGCCAGGAGTGCCAGTGGAGAACCTGAGAAGAGGAGGATCGAGGCTGCTTTGTGCAAAAACCATTGCACAGTAAGTATAACATGTACTAATTGACTTTAGTATCGCTTTAACCTTTGACAATTTTCTTAAACACTAAAACATCCTGGCATGTAGTGTGAAATGATATGAAATTATTGTTCCTAGAGTGTACTGAAAGTAAATATTCCCTATAATATAACCATAAGTATTTAGTTACATTTGACTGTAATTCTTCTGTAATACTGAAGACATTTTAACACCAATAGTTGAATATTACTAACTACTACTCGCTGTACCATGACTATACATACAGTATGTAGCGCTGCCCCCAAAGGGGCTGTTGGTAATAGCTGGTTCTTCCCTAACAGTACAGGGGCTGCCCATCCCCACAAACACCAGTCCACTTACACTGACTCCAATAACACAGTCTAGGGGATTTTTTTTTAAAGATTTGTGCTTTATTTATTTACTTAAGGAGGGAGGTTAGGGCATGGGATACTCCAAAATGATTAACCCATAGCACTTAGAGGACATTTTTCTACTTAAAGTGAAACTTTAGTCAGAAAATTAAGTCCTGCTAGATGACTTCAGGCTGGCCCCTTTTGCAGGTATAGCTATGTAAAACATTAAAAATAAATGCTGTTTAAAATCCAGTAATACACTGTCTCACCCTGCTCTGCGCACGCTCAGTTGCTCTCCATTTTCAGGCATTTTTAGGAACTGCTGAATTTGTAGAGGCTGATCTACTGACAGCTTTAAATCAGTATTAAACCATCATATCCTTTACAGCCAAAGAAGCTGCTTCTGTTTGATCTCCAACTGCCATAGTGCTGTACATGGGATCAGTTATGACACCAGCCATTTGATGGTTTACCAGTTTGGCTGAGGGCAAAAGCAAATGTAACAGTTAGGAATCCTGGAATTCCAGGAATGTAACTGTTTTTGAAACCGTTAAATTGATGTGTTTAGTTCCACTTTATTATTTACTGCTGTTCAGGGTCTCTGGGCCTCAGCAAAATGGTAGCCTCCAACAAGAAGCAACAAAAGCAATGCTGGAGGTAATTTACAGCATACACTAATTTTGGTAGCATAATTATTAATGTGGAATTTTATATTCCTTACAAAAGAACATTATTTTTTATCAAATTGTTATGGGTAAAGTTCCACTTTAAGTTATTGTGAGTATTGGACAAATCTAAGGCCTCATAGCTGAAGACCATGAGGAAAGTTTATTTGGCATCTGGTTACCTTTCTCCTATGCACAACTACTAGCATCAAATGTGTTTTCCAGAATACTGCACATTCACAGGGATCAATTTAGGGTCTCTACTCACAAGTTCCTAGGACAGCTCCTGCCCTCCAGACAAGGTCCAGTGAGTGGGACAGTCCTTCTCCAGACCAGATTCCTTGTGGTGAGGTGCTGCAATCATTTTCTAAGTAGATCCATCCACTTCCTCCACTTTGACACCACTGAGGCCACAAGAACTGCCACACAGTCCACGGGCTGCCTGAGGGCAGCAGCCCTTCAGGCTCTGGAACCCTCCCGGGGAGAGAGAACCCGGCTCTCTCTTCCCTCAGACTATGTATGAACCTTCCATCCCCCTTCTGAATACTTCTCTCCAGGGATTACCTGAAGCATGATAGCAATTCAATGGAAGATTCTATAGCCAAGCCCGGGGTACAGCCATGGGCATGAAATGTGCCCCGGCCAATGCAAACATCTACCTGGGAGACCGGAAGATTTGGTTGTTTGATAGTGGGGGGGATGTCTTTGGTGTACCTGTCCAGGATTCTTTCCTGGTACAGGTACACCAATGACATCTTCATGTTTTGTTCTGACACCGAGAAGGAGCTAAGAGAGTTTATAGGGACATTAGAGGCCAACCCTTACAACTTAAGATTCACCAGTGAGGGCCACCATAGACAGATTACATTTTTGGACTTGACAATTGAATTGACTGAGGACGCTTCATAAAAACAAAACTATATACAAAGTCTACTGCAGGGGTAGGCAACCTTTGAGAGGTAAAGATCTACCTCGACTACGTGGAGGATGTTAAAGATTACGGGGGTGTGGCACCCTTTGTTTTAAAAAAAAGAAATTAACTAGCAAGCCCCAATAAAAAGAGGGCATGAAGAAAACTTCCAATAAAACTAATGTTACTGTCAAAATATAAACTTAGCTTACCTTAAGATTTAGCTTCAGTGAGAAACTCGGTATTCACTTTCATTCACATTTTTTTTCATGTCTGGGGAGTAATTGGTCATCCCCACAAGGCCAATGCCGGAGTCGTCTATAAAGCAGAACATTTGGTACTGCAGGCTGGTTTGCTCGACTAGTATCAGGGCCTATCTATCTGCTCTTATTTCTGGCCAGTGTAAGTAGTATGTAGCACAGTGTCCAGGGGTCAATAGTAGGTAGGGCAGTGTCCAGGGGTCAGTAGTAGGTAGGGCAGTGTGCAGAGGTCAGTAGGATGTAGGGCAGTGTCCAGAGGTCAGTATTATGTAGATCAGTGTATAGAGGTCAGCAGTATGTAGAGCAGTGTACAGAGGTCAGTAAGATTTAAGACACTGTGCAAAGGTCAGTAGGATGTATGGCAGTGTGCAAAGGTTAGTAGGGCGTATGGCAGTGTGTAGAGGTCAGTAGGATGTTAAGCAGTGTGCAGAGGTCAGAGGATGTAGGGCAGTGTACAGAAGCCAGTAGTAGGTATGGCAGTGTACAGAGGTAAGTAGGGATGTAGGACAGTGCACAGGGGTCAGTAATAAGCAGGGCAGTGTCCAGGCCATTAGTAGGTAGAACAGTGTACAAGGGTCAGTAGTATGTAGGTCAGTGTATGGAGGGCAGTAGTATGTAGGGCAGTGTACAGAGGTTAGTAGTAGGCAGGGTAGTGTTTAGGGGTCAGTAGTAGGTAGGGCAATGTACAGAGGTCAGCAGTATGTAGAACAGTGTACAGAGGTCAGTAGGATTTAGGGCACTGTGCAGAGGTTAGTAGGATGTAGGGCAGTGTGTTGAGGTCATTAGGATGTAGGGCAGTGTGCAGAGGTTAGAGGATGTAGGGCAGTGTACAGAGGTCAGTAGGTATGTAGGAAAGCGTAGAGAGGTCAGTAATAGGTAGGGCAGTGTCCAGGTCAGTAGTATGTAGGGCAGTATACAGAGGTCAGTAATAGGTAGGGCAGTTTCCAGAGGTCAGTAATATGTAGGGCAGTGTACAGAGGTCAGTAGTAGGTAGGTCAGAGTACGGAGGTCAGTAGAAGGTAGGGCAGTGTACAAAGGTCAGTAGGATGTAGAGTAGTGTGCAGAGGTCAGTAGGATGTAGGGCAGTGTACATAGGTCAGTAAGATATAGGGCAGTGTACAGAGGCCAGTAAGATGTAGGGCAGTGTGCAGAGGTCAATAGGATTTAGGGCAGTGTGCATAGGTCAGTAAGATGAAGATGAAGAAAAGTATGCAGAGGTCAGCAGCATGAAGAGCAGTGTATAGGGATCAACAGGGCAGAGAACAGGGGGTCAGTAGGGCAGAGGACATTGGATCAGGAGGACACGGTACTAGGGAGTCAGGGGGTCAGGAGAGCATGGTACTGGGGGTTTAGGAGGGCAGAGTACAGGGGGGGTCAGGAAGGCATAATACAAGGGAGTCAGGAGGGCACAGTACTGGGGGGGGGGTCAGGAGAGTATGCGGGCGGTGGGGATGAACTCATTATATGCAGGGCTCAGGGAAAGAGCTTGGGCACATACGTACAAGAGCTCAAACCCACCTGAGCTATTTTGGAGGCTTTCCCTGCCTCCCCAGCCAATCGTATGCAGGGGGTAGGGCTGCCCCACAGACCAGGAATGGCTTATCGCGTGCCTGTGCCGCTCTGTAGAAAGCACTGCGTCAGCAAGGCAGGGATGTCTTCGCAAGCTTCCTGTCACCTGCCGGTGGTTGACTGGTTGCCAACCCCGGTCTACTGCAACAAATAGTCTGCTCCATGCTGGGAGTTTTCATCCAAAAACTTTGGTTAATAATATACCAGTTGGCCCAGAGCCTGCCATAACTGCACAAACTAGGAGGACTTTGAGAATGAAGCTTCAGATCTGAAAAGGAGATTTCAGAAATGGGGCTACAGTAAGAAATGGCTCAGTGAAGCATATCACAGTGATAGTGATTGAGAATCTTTGATTTTCAAACAACATAAAAGAATAGAAGATGGACAAAATGTGACAAGACTGAGTTTACAATATACATAAATTCCTAGTAAAGTAAGAGAAATTTACTCAACACATTGGTATTTTTTCTGAGGGGGGGGGGCACCAGTGGTACACAGAATGGTTCACTCCTTAGGTGGCCTCCTTGTGCATAGCGACATAACATGGAAACCGTTCTGTTGCTTTACTAATGTGAGCATGGTGAGATGTGGTGCATGTGAATATTGCCAGTATATGGTTGAGGGTGATACCCTAGAAACACCAACAGGTATGATTCTTAAATGTAAACAAAAAACAGATTGTTATACTGCATGAGTGGTGTATGTCATCGTGTGTTCCTGTCAGATGTACTACATGAGGTAAACAATCAGACCCATACGTAGACACCTCCAGGAGCATATCTATGAGATATCCATGTACCATTTAAAAATACCCCTGACTAGGCATGTGTGCTTAGAACATGACAGGGACCCCAGTGCCTGGGTCCTAGAAGTTGTACCCCAAAGCAATAGGGGTGGCAACTTTGACCAAGTCGTTTTACAGGTCAGGTGGATATGGGAGTCGGAAGGTTTCAAACCACCTGGCCTCAATGATAGTTTGAGTTTTGATCCTTTTTTGAAACACTAATTCTGTATAGGAAGATACTTTGAATGTGTTTTGGACTCAACATTGGAAGCTTTATGAAACCTAAGAAAGTGGAGAGAGATACTTTAATTAATTTATTTTTAAAGATTTTTTTGACATTTTTAAAAAAAATGTTTTTGGCAATTTTCTAGTTATAATTATTTAACCACTTGAAGACCGGCAAAGTGGCACGATAGCCGCAAAGTGGCACGTTAGCGCGAAGTGTGGCCGATGTCACCCGGTGACCCACGATCGCCTGTTAGAGAGGAAGAACAGGGTACCGCTGATGTAAACGCGGCGGTTCCCCGTTCTGATAGGGGACATGACAGTAATCTACTGATCCCTGTAATCGCGATCAGTTAGATCTGTCATTCCCCTGTCAGCCCAGCCCCCACACAATTAGAACACACATAGGGAACACTGTTAATCCCTAGCTCGCCCCCTACAGGTTAACCCCTTCCCTGCCAATGACATTTACACAGTAATCAGTGGCTATTTTTAGATCTGATTGCTGTATAAATGTCATTGGTCCCAAAAAAGTGTCAAAAATGTCCGATCTGTCTGCTGCAATGTTGCAGTTCCGATAAAATTTGCAGATCGCCGCCATTACTAGTAAAAAAAAGAAAAGAATTGTAAAAACGTCATAAATCAATTCTCATAGTTTATAAACGCGGCAACTTTTGCGCAAACCAATCAATATACGCCTATTGCGATTTTTTTTACCACAAATATGTATAAGAATATATATTGTCCTAAACTGATGAATAAATTCGTTTTTTTAAATATATATTTTTTGGACATGTATTATAACAAAAAGTAAAAAATATTGTTGTTTTTTCAAAATTGTCACTCTTTTTTTTTTGTTTATAGCGCAAAAAATGAAAACGGCAGAGGTGATCAAATACCACCAAAAGAAAGCTCTATTTGTGGGAAAAAAAGGACGTCAATTTTGTTTGGGTACAAGGCCGCAGGACCGCGCAATTGTCAGTTAAAGCCATGCAGTGCTGAATCGCAAAAAGTGCTCTGGACAGGATGGAGGTAAATCCTTCTGGGCTGAAGCGGTTAAAAAGTAAACATTTTTGAAGTTTCAACTCACTGGACTACTGCATTTACATAAGAATGGGATACTTACAAGTATATGATTATGTTAACCCCTTTATGCATTAAATGAAAGTAGTAATGGTGTTAAGACTGATCTAGGTCAGATAGTCATCTTGTGCATTTTTATTTTTTGTTATTCTTTGCTGCCTCAGTTTGGAGGAAGCCCTTGCTTTACACATTATTTTATCTAAATGTAGTTTTGAATCAAATGTTTGGCCTTTAGTCAAGGGCATTCTTCCATCATTACAAATGGCGGACTGAGCCGCGGGTAAAGCTGAGTGTGTGACGTCACCTTGCTGTGTGCGTGATGATGTCACGCACATGCGTCCATGCATGACATAATCATGCACGTTGCCTCATGGCCTAGTGGTCATATTCAAACAAATTTTAGGCACATGCTGCCCACAGTGCTGAAGGTTAGTCTCTGAAGCAGCCTGTCCATATCCGGCAAAACGGTCAAGCATTGTACTTTCCAGCAGCCCAGAATACAGAGGGAGCCAAAAACTAAATTTACCTAGCATCCTACTCCAGGAGGGTGCTATTTAATAATAATAATTGTTCTCCAAAATAAAGCTTAAGAGAAACTCTACTTCCTTGCCTGAAAATAAACCACAATCCTGTAGGGGTGATTTGCATGCATGAATCCCATCTAATTGTGTAATTGACGTATATAGGAATGTAGCATCCCAGCTTATCAAGAAGATCTCAGAATCCAAAGGAGACACTGTATCCAATTTGGACAAACATTCAGCAGTGTCTCTAATATATGCTCCTGTTTTCTGGACTATGGGAAATTGGACTCTGTCTAATAAAGTAGCAGATGGAATAGACAAGGATCCCACACTCACCACTATGGGACATCCTTTTAGACAGGTTGGTTGCTTGTGAACCTTTGGTAACGTGTAAAGAACTGGTGTAATAGGATACAGTACCCGATGATACTCATAGATCTCTTTAGAGATCATCAGCCAAAACCATATCTATAATGAAATTTTGCTGAGAAGTTTAACAGTGACAGCTTAATCAAGGTGAGGTTTCACAGAATATTTGACTTTAAGTCTCACATTCCTACAGTATATAGGCTATACAAATCCTGCGCTAACAAAAGCCGTTACCAAGAGGGATGTCTCACCAAGTGTTGAATTGCAGGATGACAGGTTAATATATGAGTCTTTCTGTATTGTTGGGAGAATGCACGCTGTATCATTGGCTCAGTGGTACCCCCTTGCTGTCCCGTCACTGGTGTGTCTTCAGTTTACTTAAGAACGGTGGCTTTGTGCTGTGTGCTGCCTAAAAAAGTGATACCTCTAGAGCAGGGGTCTTCAAACTTTCTAAACAAGGGGCCAGTTTACCGTCCTTCAAATTTTAAGGGGGTCAGACTGTGGCCAGAGGGAGTTACATTTTTTTCTAGCATCAGTGGAAGTAAACAGTATCCCATCTTTGATATCAGGGGGAGGGTTAGTTGGCGTCAGGGACAGGAATTATGCCCTATTGTTGGTGTAAGGGACAGGAATTATGCCCTATTGTTGGTATCAGTGGGCAGAAAAATGCCTTGTTTGAGTAGGATGAATAGTGCCCCAAGGGCCGGATAAATGAAAGCAAAGGGCTGCATCTGGCCCCCGGGCCGCAGTTCGGAGACCACTGCTCTAGAGGATTAAATGAAAGATTCAGGTGGTTGTGCCTCTCAGGGTTATTGAATACGTTTCTGTCCATGAATAGATCTTTTTTCCGATAATAATTGTCCGGGTCACAGTCCACTTACGTTCCTGGATCTGAATCCTTAGATGAGCTAATGTCTTAGTAGTTTTGTCTTTCAGTTTCTGCATCTACTCAACTGTCAGTGCTTAATGTAAATCAACTTCCACATGTTATATGTTCCACTAGAGACACCTGATCCTTCTGCATGAATGAAACTGTTGAACAGCAAGGTTGCAGTGCTACTACCTCCCCTAGTATCCTCCACGGCTGAAATTACCAGTGTTCAGGCACAGATTGCTAAGAGCTGCCAACACATCTAGCACAGGAGAAGAGCCAGCACCTATCAGGAACCATGAATAAGACAAAGACAGAAAATGCAGTTAAAAGTACACCTTTTAATATAAAGTTAAAAATGGTACAAATAGTAAACGTAATAAAAACATAGTCAGGGTACGGTAGCCAAAGCGGGTAGTCAGAGCAAGCCAGTAAATCAGGAAGCCAGACATCAGCATAGTCTAGGAAACAAAGAAAATAAATCAAATATTAAAAAACAAATGTAGGTCAAAATCAGTTTAACCCTTTAGGTGACTATGGGCTCCATTTACTAAAACACATTCCATGCGGTATTTAGGTCTCGACTCATCTTTCTTAAATATCGAATGCGATGCTGAAAATGTCGATTCACTTTTATGTTTTGTGGTATTTACCTCAAAATGCTCAGGCACTCTGTAAATAAGGGCATAACCCAGCGGCACCAGGAAGTGACGATTGCATTCCACCGCTAGGAAGCGGAGCTCCGGACTTGTGAGAGAAGCCGAGGCTCGGACTTCCAGAACAGCGTTGTACTGCAACTGTGCATTGTCTTATGCAAATTTTTTATGTATATCTTGTGTAAGTGTATGAATGAGTGGGGGGCATTTAAATAAACTGTTTAGACTACTACACTATGTCTAGCGATTTGTTTTTTTACATGCCTGAGCGGGACCAAAATCTAGAGGAGAGAGTTTGGCTTTTTCACTAAGGCGCAGTTTTACCGTTATTTGGTAAGTGCAAGTCCTGGGGGAGTGGTCCACGAGGTGCAGTTTGACGGTGTATGGTGCATGAATACTACCTAGAACTGTGTTCACATCTGTCCTATCTCTCAAATTCTCACGGTGTGCTGTCCTCATCCGATATCTGTTGGAATCAGCTCTCACACTATAAAAGTGGGAAGAAGCGCTGCTATTTGATACTTGTTTCCATTTTAAGAGACATTGGATTAATTTTGTATCTATTCTGATACTCTGTAAATACTGCATAAAATGGTGTTAAAGTTCATTCACAGCAGGAAATGCAGTAAATAATTAAATGCATGTGATAATTCAGCAGTGGTCCAAGCATGCGATATTGAAGAAAATGATGACTTTGGCCATCACACCTAAATGGGAAGGGCATTGAAGTGTGTAAAAAAAGGGCACCAATTCACAATCTAATGAGCATTTGGCTAGTCTTCACTCACATTTGGCAGCTGGACATATCATCTTACCTACATCCCTAATGGAGCTTTTTGGGGCTAACTTGTTGGAATTTCAAGCCATTCAAAGGAGGTTGAGGAGAAGAAGAATAATGGTTATAATGTATCCACATTCATTTATAAAGCACACCTTGCTTGATAATTGCACTGAATCATAAATGCTGACTACATTTTGCCTGTCTAGGGAGCTGATTATGCTGCTGTTTAGGGAATTACAACCTTTTCTGGAGCCCACCATACAGTGCAGTCATACAGTTCCACCAATGACCAAGTTGTTGGTTGTCCTGCACTTTCTTGGCAAGGCCTCATATCAGATGATAGCCAGAGAGGTAGCCCCGAAATACATATATACATGCATACCACATGTCATGAGTGGGATCAAATTAAGAATGCTTCCCAATAACATGTGCCTTTTTTTGCCCCCTGTGATAAAGAGCACATACTGTATACCATAATAGGAAGGGATAATACCACTAGAGTTGAGCGAACCCAGACTGTAACGTTCGGGTCCATACCGAAATTTTGGGTGTCCGTGTCCCGAATCCGAACCCGAACGTTTGAGAAAAAGTCCGGGTTCGGGTTCTGGGTTCTGGTATTTTATCACGCAAGTTGAATAGCTGCAGGGCAGCCAATCAACAAGCGTTTCACTAGAAGCCATCACAGCCATGCCTACTAATGGCATGGCTGTGATTGGCCAGTGCATCATGTGACCCAGCCTCTATGAGGCTGGAGTCACAGTGCTGCATGTCACATGCTCTTAGGTTAGTGTAGGGAGAGGATGCTGCCGGCGCTGTGAGGGACAGATTGTGAGGGATAGATTGCAGTGATAATAACTAGGTAAAGATTACTACTACTACTGCTTTGAGGAACAGATTGTAGATCTATAACATCTCATCCTGCATTACAGAAAGATCTGATTACAGAACGATCTCTCATCCTGCATTACAGAACGATCTGATTACAGAACGATCTCTCATCCTGCATTACAGAACGATCTCTCATCCCGCATTACAGAACGATCTTAAGGGACAGATTGCAGATCTAATAACATCACATTCTTCCCATTTTTCTTCCCTTTGCAGCCCTCTAGCACTTTCCAGGACTTTTTTACAGTAGTTATTTTTGTGCTGAAAAGTTTGGGTCCCAATTGAATTCAATGGGGTTCGGGGTCCGGGGTAAAGTTCGGATGACGTTCGGTACCGAACCCGAACGTTTCCGGAAAGATCGGCCGAACACGCAGAACCCGAAAGTCCAGGTGTTCGCTCAGCTCTACTCACTACACATCCAGGTTGTTTGTGATGCAAATATGTTCATCAGAAATGTGGTCAATGGCTTCCCAGGATCTGTCTATGATTCACACATATTAAGGCAGTCACAGCCATACCAGGATTTTGACAAGAACAGACTAACTGGAGACTGGCTTCTTGGTAAGGTACTTTTTATTATAAAAATGTTTCAATGCATGCCATATAGATAATACATGAAAGTAGAGGTTCACATGTTCCACTCCTCACACCTTGCAGACAAAAAATACAAATTAGATTGTTTGGCTTGGCTCATCTAATAGCTAGCGATGGCTGTTAAAAAAATAACTAAAGGGATAAAAGTCTTGTTGTTTCTGGTTTATTACTTAACACAAGAGATTGTCCCAATAAACTTTCTTCCACTCTTCAGTGTCTTTCTGCCAGATCAGCTTGCATTATCCTCCCGCTCTCCATTGTAATATCAGGGTCCAGGAAGGATGGTAGGTGGTGTTTACAAGAGGGTGCCTCCTTCTACCCCTTGTACTTTTATTGGCTGGCTGGAGAGTAAAGGACATTGCATGCTCCACACAACACCAGAATTACAGCTGCACCTGCATATTGAGGTTTAAGACACTGATGAGGACCCTATTCCACCAATCCCTGAATCCTAACATGATGAGCTTGGCCATGAAGCCTGACAGCGCTTCAAACAAAGCTATGTATCAACTCTTGCTCTAAAAATCTTACCATGCAGTTTACTCTGTTTTTGGTAAAAAGGCTGTGGTTGTTAGAAAGGAACACAAGAAGTGGCCCCATTTCAAACTGTCTGTAACCCTTTCAGTTCAACACAAGCTGATCATTTGAGCAACTTCCGTTGAAACTCTGAGCCCTTGGTTGAACATATGTCATATGTACTGGCAATATTTTAATTTTACACAAACATCTTTGGAGATATCTTAAGGGAAGTTTACTCCACACAAAAAACTTTCATTCAAAGAACTACATAAAAACATAAAACCAATATGTTCTCCAGCCATATTATTATTAGGTCAAACAACCATTGTTAGACCAGAAATGTGCAAATCCACAGTATTTACAGGTCTTGAGGTATATGCAAAAGTAACTTGGATGTCCCATTTCACTTTCCCATACACATCCCCAAACATCTCCTCATCTTACTGATGAGGAGATGTTTAGCTCAAAGAACTAGGCTCAACATTGTCTAGAATGTCAACAATCTGGTGCAGCTTTGCCTAGTAACCAATCAGCTGCTGCATGCTATAGGCAAAGCTTTATAGAACAAGCAGACTTTAGAACTGATTGGCTAGTATGAACAGCTCCACCAGATTCTCTGGGCTACAGTTTTAGTAAATAGCACCCAATGCCTATTCTCCATCATGAACAAGTATACTGTACATGTGCCAAGATATAACAATGACTTTGCAAATAGAACATCTGAAAGGACTTCAAATTGTAACCAAGGGGAAAACTCTCTTTTTAAAAAAAAATTTGTATAAAGTAAGGGAGTGTTAGAACCCCCGTCAGTTTGTTTTCACCATCTGTGGTGAGAGTTACCCTCTATTATTTATAGGATGACAAGCCAAAATGTGTGATTTTCTAGTGAATTAGTGATAAGGAGAAACAGTAGAAATACAGATAGTGAATCTCTCTAACAGGGCAGAGACAGCAAGAAAAATGGACGGATGTTCTAACCCCTCTCTGCTGTATCCAAAGCAAAAAATACATTAGACATAAAATGTGTGGCTATAGATTAATGTAATGAAAAGACAACATCAATGGAAGAGGCAATATCAATAGTTTGTGCATAAATAAAAAAACGGTGAATCAATGTTTTCAGCAGCTCACCTACATCAAAAAATATGTAAACATTAAAATAAAATATAATAATTAACACTTAACAGAGTCACATATAAAAGTGTACAAAGTGCATGTGCTAAACGAGTCCACAACCATAAACAATTCTTAAACAAAAAATTGCCTCCAAAATAGTCCAATCAAATGGTCTTGGGCCAGTGTTTATATCAAGCCTGGAAACAATCCTCCACCAGTGTCACTGCGTGTAATATGTGCACACACTGAGGCTCACCAGAAATGTTAAGCTTAATCAGCATGTATATCAAGCCATCCGACCACCTATCCAACAGGATGCCCGTCAGGATCAGCTGCTCCCTCTGTCTAGAGATGATATCAACTTCAGACAGTCGTTTGTACAACGTATGAATGAGCGGTCTTGTTCCTCTTCGTGCTCACCGCCACTACTACTCCATCTGTGGCGTCACTTCGGGTCCAATCCACTCAGCCTAGGTCGTCGTGTGGCCACGCCATTGACGCGTTTCGTCACTTCCGACTTGGTCACAAGAGACCTTGCGTTTGTTTCTTCCAGATGAAGCTAACTTTGTGGGTGACAACAAACAACCAAGGAAAAATCCAAGGAAAAAACCAAGCTTATTTACCAACCAGCTTGAGACCAACCAAATTAACCTGTCTAACAGTATGCATTAAAAACAGGAAATTGGTTACACACATTAGCAGATGCATGCGTAAGCTAGAGGGCCCCAACAAGGCTCCCTGTGACCTCTAGTCCCTATCTCTGACTTATGAGAGATTCCACAGTGGGAGCACATGCATTTTGATGAGATTGATGAAGGCAGATGGGCTGGAGGGGGCCCAACCCTCCTAAAAGGTGCAGGGACACACTGGACACCCATCACATAGCACAATGGCTGCAAAGGTGTCAGTGTGTTTACCTGACCAAAAATCAAGCATGCTAAAAGTAAGCCACTGGGTCCATCTAAAACTGGTCTATATAGCAAGGTGCATTGGAGGGTAGCAAATGACAACAAACAACCAAGGAAAAATCCAAGCTCACTTACCAACCAGCTTGAAACCAGCCAAATTAACCTGTCTAACAGTATGCGTTAAAAACAGAGGATTGGTTACACACATTTGAAAATGCATGCGTAAGCTAGAGGGCCCCGACAAAGCTCCCTGTGACCTCTAGTCCCTATCTCTGACTTATGAGAGACTCCACAGTGGGAGCACATCCATTCTGTTGAGATTGATGAAGGCAGATGGGCTGGAGGGGGCCCAACCCTCCTTAAAGGTGCAGGGACACACTGGACACCCAGCACATAGCACAATGGCTGCAAAGGTGTCAGTGTGTTTACCTGACCAAAAATCAAGCATGAAAAAAGTAAGCCGCTGCCTCTATCTATAACTGGTCTATATAGCAAGGAGCATTGGAGGGCAGCAAATGACAACAAACAACCAAGGAAAAAAACAAGCTCACTTACTAACCAGCTTGAAACCAGCCAAAATAACCTATCTAACAATATGCGTTAAAACAGGGGATTGGTTACACACATTTGCAAATGCATGCGTAAGCTAGAGGGCCCGACAAGGCTCCCTGTAACCTCTAGTCATAGTTGTTGTCATTTGCTGCCCTCCAATGCTCCTTGCTATATAAACCAGTTATAGATGGAGGCAACGGCTAACTTTGTAGGCAAAACGCTGAATCTAAGATTTGTTTCTTCTCTTACATCTTTGTCTTTGGGGCAGTAACATGCACGAATAATTAATACAGTTGTGCTCATAAGTTTACATACCCTGGCAGAATTTATGATTTCTTGGCCATTTTTCAGAGAATATGAATCATAACACAAAAACTTTTCTTTCATTCATGGTTAGTGTTTGGCTGAAGCCATTTATTATCAATCAACTGTGTTTACTCTTTTTAAATCATAATGACAACAGAAACTACCCAAATGACTCTGATCAAAAGTTTACATACCCTGGTGATTTTGGCCTGATAACATGCACACATGTTGACACAAAGGGGTTTGAATAGTTAATAAAGGTAACCATGCTCACCTGTGATCTGTTTGCTTGTAATTAGAGTTGAGCGAACCCGAACTGTAAACGTTCGAGTTCAGGTTCTGGGTTCTGGTAGTTGATCACGCATGTTGAATAGCTGCAGGGCAGCCAATCAACAAGCGTTTCACTGGTTTGCCCTTAGAAGCCACCACAGCCATGCCTACTAATGACATGGCTGTGAATGGCCAGTGCATCATGTTATCCAGCCTCTTTATAAGCTGGAGTCACAGTGCTGTATGTCACATGCTCTCTGAGACTCTGACTAGTGTAGGGAGAGGAAGCTGCCGGCGTTGTTGTGAGGGACAGATTGCAGATATTTTAACATCTCATCCTGCATTACAGGACGATCTGATTCTAGACTAATTAGAGATTACTACTACTGCTGCTCTGAGGGACAGATTGCAGATCTCACCCTGCATTACACAACGATCTGATTCTGGACTAATTAGAGATTTCTCATACTGCTGCTTTGAGTGACAGATTGCAGATCTCACCCTGCATTACAGAATGATCTGACTGCACTAGGTAGAGGCTACTGCTTAGAGGTACAGATTATTGTTCTTAAATCATCTCCTAGTTCTATAGGATCAGGTTCCAGC
>BLSH010465673.1:578320-596311 GCA_018402905.1 Glandirana rugosa
GAAAACACGTTTGGTTAGTTATATGAGGATAAAGCATAAAAATGGTTTTTATACATCTTCATATGTATAGCCAGATTTGACTACATATGTAAACAAAAAATATACAAAAAGAACCTATACCTAATATCGTTTTTCATTTTTTTATAACAAAAAAAAAGTTTTAACAGTTAAAAAAAACATTTTTGGCGTCTCCACTACTTTATGGTGGTTTTCTTTCGAGATAAACACCCCTTTTTTTTCAAAGAAAAACAAACCCATGTTGTAGCGTGCTGGCGCGTTAACAGTCAATTTCGCTGCGGTTGCATGACTGAGTAATTGTCATTCAAAGTGTGAGAGCGCTGAAAGCTGAAAATTGGTCTGGTTGTTAAGGGGGTTTAAGTGCCCAGTTGTCAAGTGGTTAACCACTTTAGCCCCAGAAGGATTTACCCCCTTCCTGACTATAGCACTTTTTGAGATACGGCACTGCGTCGCTTTAACTGACAATTGCGCGGTCGTGCGATGTTGTACCCAAACAAAAAGAAACTTTTTTTTCCCCACAAATAGAGCTTTCTTTTGGTGGTATTTCATCACCTCTGCGGTTTTTACAAAAAAAATTGACAATTTTGAAAAAAAAACAATATTTTTTTACTTTTTGCTATAATCCATATCCAAGAAAAACATATAAAAAACAAATGTATACATCAGTTTAGACCGATATGTATACTTCTACATATTTTTGGTAAAAATACGAAATAGGAGTATATTGATTGGTTTGCACAAAAGGTATAGCCTCTAGAAACTATGAGAATTGATTTATGGCGTTTTCATTTTATTTTTGTTTACTAGTAATCGCGGCGATCTGCGATTTTTAGCGGGACTGCAATATTGCGGCGGACATTTCGGACACTTTTTTGGGACCATTGACATTTACACAGCGATCAGTGCTATAAATAGCCACTGATTACTGTATAAGTGTCACTGGCAGGGATGGGGTTAACACTAGGGGGCAATCAAACGGTTAAATGTGTTCCCTGTCAGTGTGTTCTAACTGTGTGGGGCGGGGATGACTGGGGGAGGAAAGAGATCACTGCCCCCATATACTGGGAGCACACGATCACTCTCCTCTTCCCTGTCAGAATGGGGATCCGCTTGTTTACATTCACCGAATCCCAATTCTGTCCCTGTGGGGGAGCGATCGCGGGTGGCCCGCCTCTCCCGCTGATTGTTACCCCCACTAGCCAGTGAGCGTGCGCGTGCCCACAATACCCAATCATGCACTCAGGTGACGGTGATTCTCGCAGGAGAACCATGTTGCCGCCGTCAATCGGCGGGTGTTTGGCAACTGGTTAAATACCACCAAAAGAGAGCTCTAATTGAGTGATTAAACATTATATACATTTAATTTGAGTAAAGTGTTGCATGACCGACCAATTGCCAGTAGCACAGTGCTTAATAGCATAAAATGGTCTGGTCGTGAAGGGGGTAAAACCTTCTGGAGGTCAAGTGGTTGTAAACCTCAGAAATGAAAAATGAACAAAGCATATCACTCTATAGTGTGTACTTGTCTTAATTAAGAGACATTTATGTCTGCTGCTTTGTTCCTCTGCTATCGGCATGAATCATTCCCGACCAGTTTTCCTGACACCAAAAGAAAAAAGGTGACAGGGGAGGGATCTCCAGCACACAGCATGCGATTGACAGCCTCAGCACTGTTCCTGTGTATTGTGTAAAGGGGGGTGTGTCCCTTCCCTCCATTCAACCCTCAGAGCTCTCCTCACTGACCTCTGCAGAGTGTAACTTCAGCTCTCCGCCCCCTGTTTTCTGAAAGCTCAGACAAGCTTTATAAATTCTGAACTTTGAATGCATGTACAGAAGAGAAGACTGCAGATAATCAGGTACAACTTATGCAGAATGTGTAATCTCTCTATATTATCTAAGGCCCGTCAATTCATTGGTTATATGAAAGGGTTTACTACCACTTAAACTAGTTCAGGAATGCCCACTGCCCTTATACTGCAGCAGGGTGGACCGCTTGTGTGCGTCGCCCCAGCTGTGCTGTCATTCACTACACCACAAGCTGAACAGCGGGTCCCAGCCAATGATTTATGATCAGCTGAGCCAATGACAGAACAAACAACACAGGGCTCTCTATAGAGTGCAGCGATGTGGATGTTTTTTTCAACCTGAAAAGCACATTGCTTAGTAAAAGCAGCACACTTTACACCTGTTAGGCACACAGTTAACCCTGTGCTTGCTTTGAGATGTTAACTTCCCAGCCAGTGTCAATAGTGACAGTGTATATTATTAGCACTGATCACTGTATTAGTGTCCCTGGTGATGTCCTAAACTCAACTCCATAAAAGCCTATGGGGGGGATTTACTAAAACTGGTTCACTTAGAATCTGGTGCAATAGACATCTGTGCATGAACCTGCACAGATATCTGTCAAATCGGCCACGAAGGCGGACTGCATTGCTGGTTTTAAATCCTGCGAGTTCATTTGAACTTGCATGATTTCTAACCCGCAGCAGTGTGAACCTAGGGACAAACCTGAAACTGATTGGTTTCTAAGCAGAGCTGCACCAGATTTTGCACCATGCAGTTTTAGTAAATAATCCCGTATGTGTCACTGTACACATAGGGGTTGATTTACTAACGACAACGACAATGCAAGTGCAGTTACTCCAGAGCTTTGCTTTACAAAGAATACCCAATCATGTGCAAGGACAAGAAGAAAATAGCATTTTTGCTTTCATGTGATTATATCAGCCTTTCTCAACCTGTTCAACATGAAGGAACCCTTGAAAGAACTTTCCGGTCTCAGGGAACCCCTGATAAAAGTTACTATATCTACAACTCATGATACATTAGTGGTATGGTCAGTGGGAAGAATGCTCCTTATATTTGTGGACAGTGGAAAAAATGTAACCCTTACAGATAGCTAAAAAGATCAATGGTGTTAGTGGGCACTTATCTCAGAGGAAGAAATTGCTTATTTGTTCAAGGAACCCCTAGCAACCTCTGGAGGAACCCTGGATTAGATGATGGAAGTCAACAGAGCTCCTGCTCAATTACTTAGGTCTGGGGCCTTAAGTCAGAGTGCAACTATACTTTGCAAAGTGCACAGTCTATTTTACGGTGACCAGATGTCCCCTGTTTCTGGGGACAGTCCCCAAATTGGGGATGCTGTCCCCAGAGCCCATCTGTCCTGGCTTTTGTTCCCGCTTTTGCAGAGCTGATCCTGGGCGACCAGCTTCCCGGTAGGCGGAGGCCGCGTTAGCTGTGAGAGGAGCACTGACAGAGTAGCTGGAGAGGCTCCAGCCCGGCTGTAGCCACTACTCCTCCTCCCCATTTGTCAACAAGAACACCAGCTGCGATCCTGGGGACAGTGACATGACCACCCTTTACCTCTCCCAGCATCTCACCCCCCTCCTCTTACCTCTGCTCTCTCCTCCCATCTCTCTCCCAGCAGCGGTGCCCCATCAGAGCAGTACATGGGGAAGGGAACACAGCACAGTGCCCCTCCCCTCCTGTACTGCAGAGAATTATGGGCAATGTAGTCGGGAGGGGCGTGATTGCCTGGAGCTGCAGACTGAGTGTAATGGCGAGGTGAGTTTCTGTTATAGAATTGTATAAAGTAATTTTTCTTCTTGACTGATGGGCAGTCACAAGATGGCACTGATAGGTGGTGCTGATTATAGGCTGCACTCATGAGATGGCACTGATGATAGGCTGCACTGATGAGATGGCACTGATAGGTGGCACTGATGAGATGACACTGATGGGCATGATGAGGTGGCACTAATGATAGGCTGCACTGATGAGATGGCACAGATAGTCGGCACTGATGATAGGCTGTACTGATGGGCACTGATAAGATGGCACTGATAGGTGGCACTGATGATAGGCTGCACTGATGGGCACTGATGAGATGGCACTGATAGGTGGCACTGATGTTAGGCTGTACTATTGGGCACTGATGAGATGGCACTGATAGGTGGCAATAATAGGCTGCACTTATGGGCACACATGATGGCAATGATGAGGCTGCACTTATGGGCACTGATAGGCTGCACTGATGGAAACTGATGAGGCAGCACTGATGGGCACTCATGAGTTGGCACTGATGAGCACTCATGGGGCAGCACTGATGGGCACTCAAGAGGTGGCACTGATGGACACTGATAGGCTGCATTGATGGGCACTGATGAGGTGGCACTGATGGGCACTCATGAGGCAGCACTGAGATTGCACTGATGAGGTGGCACTGATAGGCTGCACTGATGGGCACTCATGAGGCAGCACCAGTGAGGTGGCACTGATGGGCACTCATGAGGTGGCATTGATGGGCACTGATAGCCTGTACTGATGGGCACTGATAGGTGGCATTGATGGGTACTGATGAGGCGACACTGATGAGCACTCATGAGGCAGCACTGATGGGCACTGATAGGCTGCACTGATGGGCACTCATGAGGCAGCACTAGTGAGGTGGCACTGATGGGCACTCATTAGGCTACACTGATGGGCACTGATAGCCTGCACTGATGGGCATTGATAGGTGGCACTGATGGATACTAATAGGTGACACTGATGGTTGGCACTTATGAGGAAGCATTGATGGGCAGCACTGATGGGCACTCATGAGGCAGCACTGAGGTGGCACTGATGAGGTGGCACTGATAAGCTGCACTGATAGGCACTCATGAGGCAGCACCAGTGAGGTTGCACTGATGGGCACTCATGAGGCGGCATTGATGGGCACTGATAGCCTGTACTGAAGGGGAATGATAGGTGGCACTGATGGGTACTGATGAGGTGACACTGATGAGCACTTATGAGGCAGCACTGATGGACACTCAAGAGGCGGCACTGATGGACACTGATAGGCTGCTCTGATGGGCACTCATGAGGCAGCACTAGGGAGGTGGCACTGATGGGCACTCATGAGGTGACACTGATGGGCACTGATAGGTTGCAGTGATGGACATTGATAGGTAGCACTGATGGATACTGATGAGGCAGCACTGATGGGCACTCATGAGGCAGCACTAGTGAGGTGGCACTGATGGGCACTCATGAGGCGACACTGATGGGCACTGATAGGTTGCAGTGATGGACAATGATAGGTGGCACTAATGGGCACTAATAGGTGACACTGATGGTTGGCACTTATGAGGAAGCATTGATGGGCAGCACTGATGGGCACTGATAGGCTGCACTCATGGGCACTGATAGGTGGCACTAATGGGCACTGACAGGCGACACTAATGGGCCTGCATTGATCACAGGCTGTCACAGCACGTGAGCAAAGTACTGAGGATAACCAGCAAGTCTGCTTACATTTGATCAGCTGTGATTGGACATGGCTGATCACATGGTAAAGGGCCACTTTGATTTTTTTTTTTATCTCGTGGACGAAATGTGAGAAATAAGGTATATATGATACGATCATTCCATAAACACATAGCACATACACTGCATATATCATTTGAGGAAAATATGCTTATAAAATAGTTTACTATTTCCCAATGAAAAAAAAAATGTCCCTGGGCCACGAGCTCTGTAGCAGTGTACCCTAGGCATAAAATGACCACTAAGCACAGAACCACCAACATTTTACACAAGAGCACAAGTTCACATAGACAAGGCCAACATTTGTATCTGTCATTCAGCCAAACATTAGAAGGGGGGAGATGCTTGATTGATCTTGTAGGTGAGGGGGACAGTTGGTAGGCGGGTGATGATAGACCTTTCCTCTATGCTTCCCATTAACTCGTTGAGCACCAAGTTTATTTGGGCTACGACAGGCAGTGTCCAGGATTACTCATACTAGCACAGGGATAAAACCTTACAGAATAGCTCTGATGACCAATGCTCAGGAACAAGCCGGGGTCATGGTCTGTGAAGAATCAAACATTAAGGCAATCCCCCTACTCAGAGATGAGCCACTTGTGTGAAGGGTTGTATGCAAAGTCCCTCCAGCAGATGTTGTCCCTTGTCCTACACACAGGACAAGGGACAGGTACATATAGGTGTATGTGTTGCATTAGGAGGGGCATTCAGAGCCTATGCCCACTCCAACAGTCAGCATACCTCTGTTACCTCACTCCCAGTAACAGAATGGGATACTGCCGAGCACTTAGGGCAGAACGTAAACATTCTCTCACTTAACTCCTGCCTTATGTACATAGTGACCAGGCTATAGATATCCGTAATGCAATTCAACTCCCAGTAACCGGTGGAGATGGACAGATAGGGTGGGAGTCGGAACACCGAATCACCTCACTACCGGAGGACCCAACACCTAACCAGGTACCAGGCCAATGACTGGTTGTGGTTTCATCCTGTGGTTACCCACAGCAACTTCTTCTCCTCTTAGACTCATGGGCTAACTGTCAGGAACCATGAATCAGACTGAGACAGAAGTGCAGGAAAAAATCTAACTTTTTAATAAAATGGCAAAATAGTATAAACAGAGCAAACGTAGTCAAAACATAGCCAGAGTTCGGTAACCAGAGTGGGTAGTCGGAACAAGCCGGTGAAACAGGAATCCATAGATCAGCGTAGTAGAGGCAGCAAACAGGACCAGGAACCAGAAGGGAAGTCAGCCAGGCAAAGTCTTTAATCCATAAATCAGCGTGGTCAGAGGCAGCAAACAGGATCAGGAACCAGAAGGGAAGTCAGCCAAGCAAAGTCTTTAACAGGAAAGCACAGCAGAGAGTATCCGGATATGTTGACCAGGCGAAGGCACAGAAGATCTGATCCAGGCAGTTTAAATAGCCAGCAGGGCTAGCTGATGAGCAGGAAATGAAGACCAGGTGAGTCACTGTGGAATGAAGAGTACTGGCATTTAACCAACAGCTGAGCAACTAGAGCTATAAGAAGGGAGGGCTGAGCCCAGCCCTGACAGTACCCCCTCCTCAATGACCCCTCCCCTTTGAGGGCCACCAGGTTTGAGGGAAAAATGTTTACGGAAAGCACGGAGGAGGACAGGAGCATGTAGGTCCGAGGATGAGACCCAAGAGCGATCCTCCAGACCGTACCCTTTCCAATGAACCAGGTACTGTATGCGCCCATGGAACCTATGGGAATCAATGATAGATTGTATTTCATACTCCTCATGGTTCTCAACCTGAACTGGGTGAGGATGTGGTACCGAGGTGGTGAAACGGTTGCATACCAAAGGTTTTAATAAGGAAACATGAAATACATTTGAAATATGCATATTAGAAGGGAGATCTAAAGCGTAAGCCACTAAGTTGATCCTACAGCGAATATGGAAAGGCCCAATAAACCATGGTGCTAGTTTCAGTGAGGGAACACAGAGTTGGAGGTTGCGAGATGACAGCAAGACCATCTCCCAAACTTGGTAGGAAGGCACAGGTAGGCGTTTGCAGTCAGTATGGAGTCTGTACCTATCATTGGCACGTTACAAGGACTCTTGGACCTGTACCCAAGTGGAATGAAGATCACGGAGATGCTCCTCCAATGCAGGAATGCTCTGAGGAACAAATGAGTCAGGCAACATGGATGGTCGGAAACCATAAACTGAGACAATCAGGAAGCGGTATTAACGGTTCTGTTGTGAGCAAACTTGGCCCAAGGTAAGAGGTCTGACCAGTTGTAATGGTGGTCAGAAATGTAGCAATGTAAAAACTGCTCCAAGGACTGGTTGGCTCATTCTGTGGCCCCAATGGACTGCGGGTGATACACAGAAGAGAAGGAAAGCTGAATTCCCAATGTGCACAAAAGGCTCGCCAAAACCTGGACACAAACTGGCTACCCCTGTCCGAGATGATAACCTTGGGTAGCCCATGTAAGTGAAAGATCTCCCGAGCAAAAATGGATGCCAGTTCTTTGGATGTTGGTAATTTCTTAAGTGAAATACAATGTGACTTTTTCAAGAACTGGTCAACGACCCTAAGTATAACTGTGTTGCCCTGAAATGGGTTGTAGGAGGCCCACCGGAAGGTGTTGTGGTGTCTTACTCTGAGCACACACGGAACAAGTAGCTAAGAAGATGGCTACATCGGTGCAGAGACTAGGCCACCAGAAATGTTGGGAAATAGCCCAAATGAGTTGATTTTTCCCTGGGTGGCCAGCAGCTTTGGGAGAATGGAGTAAGTCTGGAGCACAGTAGTGCGGAGACTCTCATGGACAAAGCAGCGGTCACAAGGTTTCTCAGGAGGAGAATGGATCTAAGCGGCAAGAATTCTGTCACCCACAGGTGAAGTGAGACTGGTAAAAACCGTAGCCAGAACACGATCAGGAGGTCTCACCAGAACAGGAACCAACTCCATCTTGAAAGCGGAGGAAAACTGTTGCCAGTACCAGGTAAGAATGTAATTTAAGCTTGACAAGAAAAGAGCCCATTGTGCCCTTCTGGGAGAGAGGCATTTAGCCTCCGACAAGAATGTGAGATTCTTATGGTCAGTCAGAATGAGAACCGACACAGTGGTATCTTCGAGGAGATGACTCCATTCCATTCTAAAATGATTGCTAACAACTCTCTGTCCCCAATCTCGAAATTGCATTCCACAGGAGACAATTTCTTGGAAAAGTAGCCACAAGGATGCATAACGCTCTCAGAGGTAGGACGTTGAGACAGAAGGGCACCAACTCCAGTCTCGGGTGCATCAACCTCAAGGATGAAAGGTAACATAAGATCAGGATGTACTAACACAGGAGCAGAAACAAAGGCAGCCTTGAGACTTTTAAAGGCACTAATGGAATCCAGACACCAGATCTGTGGGTTACCGTCCCTCCTGGTCATATCAGTCAGAGGTTTTACAAGAGACGAGAAGTTACGAATAAACTTCCTATATTAATTGGCCAAGCCAAGAAAACATTGCAGTGGATTTAAACCCATGGGTGGGGGCCACTGTAGAACTACCGAAAGTTTCTCTGGGTCCATCAAAAAAACAGCAGTGGAAATTACATAACCCAGGAATTTAACCTGTTCACGATGGAACTCACATTTCTCCAATTTACAATACAGGTTATTATCTCTCAGCCTCTGAAGCACACGGCAGACATCTGTGTGGTGACTTTCTAGGGAATTGGAATATATGAGGTTATCATCGAGATAAACCACCACACATAGCTGCAACAAATCTCAGAGGACATCATTAATAAATTCCTGAAAAACTTCCAGAGCGTTGCAAAGACCAAACGGCATTACGAGGTATTCATAATGGCCTGTTCTGGTATTAAATGCAGTTTTCCATACATTGATCCTCCTCACGAGATTGTATGCCCCTCTCAAATCAAGCTTTGTGAAAACTGTTGCTCCCTTGAGGTGGTCAAATAACTCCGCAATCAACAGAAATCGGATAAGCATTCTTAATCGTGAAGCCCTATAATAAATACAAGGTCTCAGTTCACCACTCTTCTTTTTCTTTGGCTTTGTCCTCCGAGACAGACAAAGGGTAAACCCTGCCACGAGGGGGTACGGCACCAAGTTGAAGATCAATTGCACAATCATTCAACCGATGCGGAGGCAAACTACCGGCTTGGCCTTTGTCAAAGAGAACGCTAAATTTGCGGTATCCTCCAGCAGGGAGGAGAGTGAAGAGGGGCACAAGACCTTAGCCACTTTCTGAAAGAGGGGTTGTGCCTCTGTAACCAAGGATAACCAATAACCACTGGGAAATGAGGTGAGGAAATGATTTGGAATTGTGTTATCTCATGGTGAAAAGCCCCTATGGCCATGGTCAATGGAGCAGTTTCATGAGTCACATGAGCAGGCTGTGAGGTCTCCCATCAATAGCCTCAATGGAAAGTAGAGTCGCACGAAGCTGCAGGGGTATCAAGTGCTTAGACCCAAAGGTACCATCTGTGAACAGGCCTGCAGCCCCAGAGTCGATTAGAGCCTGTATCTGGATGGACGACTCAGACCAAGAAAGGGTAACCAGAACCAGGGGCTTATCCTTCAGGATAACTGGGCACGTAACAATGCCACCTAAGGTCTGTCCCCTACAGGACCTCAAGTGCAAGCGTTTCCTGGACAGGTAGGACAAGACTGCAGAAAGTGACCTGCCTGGCCACAATAAAGGCACAATCTCTCCCTCCTCCTAAAGGCCCTCTCATCCGCAGAGAGATGTGTGAAGCCCAACTGCATGGGGTCTACTTTATTGGCCGACTCGGTACCAGGAGGCATGGGAAATGAGGGAGGCAAGGGTGAGACTGCAAAGCTCAGAGCCAAATGTACAGTGGGCTTCAACAAGCGCTCCTTAAAGGAAGGTCTCTCTCGGAGTCAATGAGAATGGCAAATGTGATAAACTTCTTCAGCTCAGTGGGTATGTCTCAGACTGCTATCTCATCTTTGATGTTATCTGAGAAACCATGAGAAAAAGCAGCCACGAGTGTCTCATTGTTCCAAGCAACCTCTGCTTCCAGAGTACAGAATCCAATGGGGTAATCAGCAACAGTTCTCATAAGCTCTTTTTGATGGACATGAGGCTCTTGGCAGCAGAAATGGAGCGTACGGGAACGTCAAATACCCATTTAAAGGAAGCCACAAAGTCTGGATAAGTCAGGACGAAGGGGTTTTGTGTCTCCCACAGAGGGTTTGCCCGGGCCCAGGCTCTGTCAGAAAGCAAAGAAATCACGAAGCCTACTTTACTTCTGTTCGTGGGAAACACCTGGGGCAGAATCTCAAAGTATATCCCAACCTGGTTGAGAAACCCTCTGCATTGAACTGGATCACCCCCAAAATGCTGGGGAAGCAAAACATAACCAGACATACCTCTTATAGAGGTAATATTCGAGGCGGGTGCCTGCACAGAGACTGGAGCAGTAGCAGTGATGGCCTGCCACACAGGTTGTACCGGAACGGTCACAGTGGGAAGATCCAGGTGAGCAGTGTGAACCAGTAGCATCTGTAACGCTATAGCAAACTGATCCAAGCATTGATCCTGCTCATCCAATCTGGAAAAATTATTATCAGCAAGTGGATTGCCTGCATCTTCTGAATTCATGACCTTCGTCTACTGTCAGGAACCATGAATCAGACTGAGACAGAAGTGCAGTAAAAATACTTTTTTTATAAAATGTTAAAATAGTATAAACAGAGCAAATGTAGTCAAAACATAGCCAGAGTTTGGTAACCCAACTGGGTAGTAGGAACAAGCCAGTGAAACAGGAATCTAGAGATCAGCGTAGTAGGGGCAGAAAGCAGGATCAAGAACCAGAAGGGAAGTCAGCCAAACAAAGTCTTTAACAGGAAAACACAGCATCTGAGAGTATCTGGATATGTTGACCATGCGAAGGCACTAACCTTGTGTTGCAGTGATGTTTCACTGACCCAACTGTGTTATTTCAGACCCTGGTTCCTTGGAGAGATGCCAGGACCCAATATGCACCCCTTGAGTAACTTCAGACCAGTCCTTGAACAATTGAAACAACTTTACTAAACTTTCGTCAGAACATGTATAACATGGAGTAACGTCTCTCCTAACTGAACCTAACTGTGGCTGCCCCAGGTAACGTGCACAGGTGGAGTCTCTTTGAAAAATGTCCACGCTTGGCGATGCTCTTGTAGAGAAGTCCATGTTCCAGGGTTCTTCCGGCTGATCAGCATTCCAGGTAGACCATTGGTCACAGTAAGTCCTTAGTGTACATTCCCCCCAAGTAACTTCTTTACTTTTATAGAACATGGGAGGGAGGCTGGACCCCAGCAAAAGCCCATTAAAACACCCGGAGAGGCAGCAAAACATTAATCCTTTCCACCCTGACCTGGGCAGCCGGGTGCTAACTAAATACACAGCAGGCCACTTGCCCACAAACTAGCTTTATCTGTGGAAAAAATGGTGATGCTAGATATGATAGTTGCAACATCTGAGACCATGCTGCCCTCATGGAATTTTCAGTCACTGCAGTCACTAGAATTTACAAAAGAATCATGCAAAAATGGAAAACATGCAGTGAGAGACAGGTCTGTGACCAAATTTAATATATTAATTAAGACTTACAGGTCAGCAGTAGGTTCACCACTGCTTAGCTAGGAAAAATATTGCTACAGTGGACATTGACCCACCAAACCTGGACAGTTGATTATTACAGAAAATACAAATATTCATGTAGTAGTGCAGCAAAACACAGATAGTAGTGTCAAAGTTTATCCATGGAGTCATCATGTCAAGGGTGCATGCTGGGGGTGGTGGTGTAATGGTTAAGCTAACTTTTTAAATCCATGCTGTGAAAAATGTAGGCTAATATGAAGTCAAATGGGGGTGACAGATAGGTGTATCTAATAAAGTGGCTTCTGAGTATATATGCTAGGCATGCTTCTAAGTTATAATAAAGAACTTGGGAACCTGGGATATAGAAAATGGTAAAATAGTATAAACAGAGCAAATGTAGTCAAAACATAGCCAGAGCTTGGTAACCAGAGCGGGTAGTCGGAACAAGCCAGTGAAACAGGAATCTAATGATCATGGTAGTAGAAGCAGAAAACAGGATCAAGAACCAGAAGGGAAGTCAGCCAAGCAAAGTCTTTAACAGGAAAACACAGCAGAGAGTATCTGGATATGATGACCATGCGAAGGCACTAGCCTTGCGTTGCAGTGATGTTTCACTGACCCCACCGTGTTATTTCAGACCCTGGTTCCTTGGAGAGATGCCAGGACCCAATATGCGCCCCTTGAGTAACTTCAGAACAGGCCTTGAACAATTGAAACAACTTTACTAAACTTTCGTCAGAACATGTATAACATGGAGTAACGTCTCTCCTAACTGAATCTAACTGTGGCTGCCTCAGGTAACCTGCACAGGTGGAGTCTCTTTGAAAAATGTCCATGCTTGGCGATGCTCTTGTAGAGAAGTCCATGTTCCAGGGTTCTTCCAGCTGATCAGCATTCCAGGTAGACCACAGTAAGTCCTTAGTGTACATTCCCATTGCTACAGTGAATATTGACTACCAAACCTGGACAGCTGAATATTAGAGAAAATATAAATAGTCATATAGTAGTGCAGCAAAAGGCAGACAGTAGTGTCAAAGTTTATCCATGGAGTCATCAAGTCAAGGGTGCAGGCTGGGGTGGTGGTGCAATGGTTAAGCTAACTTTTTAAATCTACGCTGTGAAAAATGTAGGCTAATATGAAGTCAATTGGGGGTGACAGATAGGTGTATCTAATAAAGTGGCTTCTGAGTATATATGCAGGCATGCTTCTAAATTCTAATAAAGAACCTGGGATATATAGGCAACAGGGACGAACATTAGATACCATGGCAGAGAATATTTGGCTGTCGGTGAGAATAGAAACAAAAACCCCACTATGTGCCAAACAAATAGACGCCAGGGAGTACACTGCATCTTTGTTTTAAGCCAGTGAAAATCTCTTGCCAACCAATACAAGTATCAAGGAAAAACAACTAAAACATGTATCAATATCGGGGCAGAATAAAACACGAACATGACTTTCAACTTAAAGTGGATGCAAACCTGATACTTGAAATTTGAGTTGGATACACGTATCTGCAGTGTTTTCGTATCTCTCTTCAAAGAGCTATGTCCCTAGCTATTTCTTCCTCAGTAGCTTTGTTATCAGCCTGATAAGTTCACACACATTCTGGGAGACAGGACATAGAATTTAGAGAAGAGGAGGTTGCTAAAAAAGATTAGCAGCCAGCTAAACAATTCACAGACTCAGCTCTGCATGTGTGGGAAGGGGGTGTGTGCCTTTCCTCCAATCAGCTTTCGCACAGTCTCTTACAGTATCTCACAGCGTCTAGCAATCATCTCCTCCTAGATGGGAATGAGGAAGTGAAAAATATAACAGAATGTGCATTTTCTAAACAGTATTTCAAGCTGAAGACAGCATATATACATGTAAGACTTAAATAGGGAGATTTGTTTAATCTGAAGCTGTTTACTTCACTGGGTATATGGAGGGTTTACATCCACTTTAAGTAACAGACACCTGGATACCAATGGAAACATTCTAAAAGGCATATCTAAATAATCTGGTTGAGCTTAGTTCTTGGTGTCATAGACTGATCAGCCCACCTTTAGACTTTATAGTATATAGTGTTTTATTAGTAATATTACTTACAGTATCTCACAAAAGTGAGTACACCCCTCACATTTTTGTAAATATTTTATTCTATCTTTTCATGTGACAACACTGAAGAAATGACACTTTGGTACAATGTAAAGTAGTGAGTGTACAGCTTGTATAACAGTGTAAATTTGCTGTCCCCTCAAAATAATTCAACACACAGCCATTAATGTCTAAACCGCTGGCAACAAAAGTGAGTACACCCCGTAGTGGAAATGTCCAAATAGGGCCCAAAGTGTCAATATTTTGTGTGGCCACCATTATTTTCCAGCAGTGCCTTAACCCTCTTGGGCATGGAGTTCACCAGAGCTTCACAGGTTGCCACTGGAGTCCTCTTCCACTCCTCCATGATGACATCACAGAGCTGGTGGATGTTAGAGACCTTTCGCTCCTCCACCTTCTGTTTGAGGATGCCCCACAGATCCTCAATAGGGTTTAGCTCTGGAGACATGCTTAGCCAGTCTATCACCTTTACCCTCAGCTTCTTTAGCAAGGCAGTTGTTATCTTGGGGGTGTGTTTGGGGCTGTCATGGTGTTGGAATACTGCCCTGTGGCACAGTCTCCGAAGGGAGAGGATCATGCTCTGCTTCAGTATGTCACAGCACATGTTGGCATTCACAGTTCCATCAATGAACTGTAGCTCCCCAGTGCCACCAGCACTCATGCAGCCTCAGACCATGACACTCCCATCACTATGCTTGACTGTAGGCATGACACACTTGTCTTTGTAATCCTCACCTGGTTGCCGCCACACATGCTTGACACCATCTGAACCAAATAAGTTTATCTTGGTCTCATCAGAACACAGGACATGGCTCCAGTAATCCATGTCCGTAGTCTGCTTGTCTTCAGCAAACTGTTTGCGGGCTTTCTTGTGCATCATCTTTAGAAGAGGCTTCCTTCTGGGATGACAGTCATGCAGACCAATTTGGTGCAGTGTGCGGCGTATGGTCTGAGTACTGACAGGCTGACACCCCACCCCTTCAACCTCTGCAGCAATGCTTGTACCATTCAAAAGTCTATTTCCCAAAGACAACCTCTGGATATGATGTTGAGCACATGCATTCAGCTTCTTTGGTCTGAGTGGAACCTGTCCTGTTAAACCTCTGTATGGTCTTGGCCACCCTGCTGCAGGTCAGTTTCAGGGTCTTGGCAATCTTCTTATAGCCTAGGCCATCTTTATGTAGAGCAACAATTCTTTTTTTCAGATCCTCAGAGAGTTATTTGCCATGAGGGGCCATGTTGAACTTCCTGTGACCAGTATGAGAGAATGAAAGCGATAACACCAAATTTAACACACCTGCTCCCTATTCACACATGAGACCTTGTTAAGCTAACGAGTCACATGACACCGGGTAGGGAAAATGTATAATTAGGCCCAATTTGAACAATTTCACTTAGGGGTGTACTCACTTTTGTTGCCAGCAGTTTAGACATTAATGGCTCTGTGTTGAGTTATTTTGAGGGGACAGCACATTTACACTATTATACAAGCTGTACACTCACTACTTTACATTGCAGCAAAGTTTCATTTCTTCAGTGTTGTCACATGAAAAGATAGAATAAAATATTTACAAAAATGTGAGGGGTGCGCTCACTTTTGTGAGATACTGTGTATGAGTTCTATTTTTTGTGTAAGGCTTTCCATATGGGTGCAGGATTGCATTGCACACAGTGGTTGCTGAACTCTACAATACACTTGCTTAGTGTGTAGTGCATGCTCTATTTTAGATTGTATGCTATACTCCATGTAGCAATTTTTTAGGGGACTGGGAGAGAGGGGCTGCTAAAATATGACAAAAGTCACAATTACTGTTTCATTGTGTTGGTTTCTGAATTAGAAGGAAACAGTTTATGTACGGTATGTTTCTCACAGCACAAGGTACTGTAGTTTGCAATTGGTGTTTCTTTTTTTTTTTTGCTATAGTCTCCACCCATTATAGCCTCTGCCCATTTTACTGATATCATCCTAAACATTATAGCCCTAGTACATTTTTTTTACCATTATAATTTATTAGAGATTTCCAGAACAAGTAGTGCATTCCATTGGCATAGTTTACAATAAACAAGTCACTTTTCATAATACAGGTGTGAAATACAGAGCACATCATTTGAACCACTAAGCCTAGCTTAGACATACAGCAGCTGACTAATGCTCAGAAAACTGGGTACATATGGTCATGATGAATGTAGTAAACATAATAATTCCAACATTTTTATTATACCACTATTGAGGATCAAGGCTGCCATTTTAGCATAATGTATTGGTGTTAGAAGGGAAGTAGACACGGAGGTGGTTTTTAAGGGCGCTATGTGATTTAAATGATTCCTGAAGGTTATAGAAGCTTTATCAAATTATCCAGGCACTTAATTTTGTGGGGTTTTTTTTATTTTTTTAGTAAGTTTGAAAGTGTGATCAAGTACTAAAGGAAAACGGTAAAAATATAATGAACATTAAATGGAATAAATTAAACTAACCAAGATACACCACCTAAACACACATGTTGGTGGGGCCAGTCAGCCTGCATGTGGGGGTACCTTTCGTCATGCACGCCCTCACCAATGCCCCGGACTAGATCCGGACTGCGTTCATGTGAAGGTCTAACATTATGTCACCCTCCAGTGACAGGATGCACCTAGCACGGAATTCATGCATGCACTTTCTTAACTTCTTCACTTCTCTTGTACCATGCAGTCAGGTATTTGAGGTCTCTGCACCACAAGTTTGGTCCCAGCTACTTTTGGAAAACCAACCTAGGGAGGGAACCAGAACACTGATCCTTTCACTACCAGAGGACCAGTCACCTACACCTGTTACCACGCTTCATGCCTGGCTGCAATGTACCTTGCAGTAGCTACTGGTTTCCCATAGCAACTGCACTCCTCCTCCTGTTTGTCTTGCCGAGTAGACCTTTCATAGCAACTTTGCTTCAAACCCTACATGTGCTTTACTGACCCTGTTCTTTCATACGCCAGAGACCATCATCCATCCCTTTAAATGACTTCAAACCAGGCTTAAGACAGTTAGTACAACTTTGCCCAGGTATACCTTAACCAGGTGATAGTCCATTACTCAGGATAAGAAAATACCACGCTAACCTTTGACAATAATAATAATATATAGCTGCCAGCACTACAATCGACAATCAATTGCGGGTAAAAGTGTTTTAGCGCTGCATGTTCACACACACGATAGTCCATTACTGGCATCTTCCAAAGCTTAGTAGTTATCCACTCCTCCAGGGTCTTCCAACTGACCACTGGACGCAGCAGTCCCTGTTATTGTTCCATGTTGGTTATGGCATGAGCCGGAGCTGGCCCCAAAACCTGGCCTTCCCCCTATTTATGTATGTCATCGGGTGGAAGGATGGCCAAAGTCAGGCCTTTCTTCAGCCTGGGCATCCTACTGCCTACAGTTGTACTCATAAGTTTACATACCCTGGAAGAATTTATGATTTCTTGGCGATTTTTCAGAGAATTTGAATGATAACACAAAAACATTTCTTTCACTCATGGTTAGTGTTTGGCTGAAGCCATTTATTATCAAATCAACTGTGTTTACTCTTTTTAAATCATAATGACAACAGAAACTACCCAAATGACCCTGATCAAAAGTTTACATACCCTGGTGATTTTGGCCTGATAACATGTGCACAAGTTGACACAAAGGGGTTTGAATGGCTATTAAAGGTAACCATCCTCACCTGTGATCTGTTTGATTGTAATTAGTGTGTGTGTATATAAAAGGTCAATGCGTTTCTGGACTCCTGACAGACCCTTGCATCTTTCATCCAGTGCTGCACTGACGTTTTTGGATTCTGAGTCATGGGGAAAGCAAAATAATTGTCAAAGGATCTGCGGGAAAAGGTAGTTGAACTGTATAAAACAGGAAAGAGATATAAAAAGATGTCCAAGGAATTGAGAATGCCAATCAGCAGTGTTCAAACT
>BLSH010465673.1:599908-615349 GCA_018402905.1 Glandirana rugosa
TCGACACACACAGTGAAATTTATTTTGGCCCTGATTGACTTGATGACAGGACGTTTGTAGAACACACACAGTTTCCAGATGTTTGCAGAACAGTAGTTCAGTTAGTCCCGTTTTTATTTAAAGTGACACACACGGTTTCCAGAAGTTTGCAGAACAGTAGTTCAGTTAGTCCCGGTTTTATTTAAAGTGACACACACAGCTTCCAGATGTTTGCAGGACAGTAGTTCAGTTAGTCCCGGTTTTATTTAAAGTGACACACACAGCTTCCAGATGTTTGCAGAACAGTAGTTCAGTTAGTCCCGTTTTTATTTAAAGTGACACACACGGTTTCCAGAAGTTTGCAGAACAGTAGTTCAGTTAGTCCCGGTTTTATTTAAAGTGACACACACAGCTTCCAGATGTTTGCAGAACAGTAGTTCAGTTAGTCCCGGTTTTATTTAAAGTGACACACACAGTTTCCAGATGTTTGCAGAACAGTAGTATGGTTTCTCCCGATTTTAGTTAAAGTGTTACACACAGTTTCCAGATGTTTGCAGAACAGTAGTTCATGTAGTCCCGGTTTTATTCAAAGTGACACACACAGTTTCCAGATGTTTGCAGAACAGTGATATGGGTTCTCCCGGCTTATTTATACTTTTTTGACACTGTTTGAAGATGATTTTAGAACAGTTATATGGCTTCTACTGTTAATTAATACTTTTCAGACCCAGTTTGAAGATGGTCCACATCCACCTCCATTTTTGATTTTTTTATGTTTTTATTTTTTTTTTAAATATTTAAAGTTATTTTCCTGTCCCCATTTCTTTGTAGGGCACTTGTCCCACCCTTACCCCCATTTCCTTCCTTTTGCAGACCTCTAGGATTTTCCTGGACTTTTTTACAGCCATTTTGTGCCTAAAAGTTCGGGTCCCCATTGATTTCAATGGGGTTCGGGGTCCGGGACAAAGTTCGGGTTCTGTCTGGACCCGAACCCGGACTTTGTCCCGGAACCAGCAGAACCCGGACTTCTAGAAGTTCGCTCAACTCTACTCATTTCTAAATACTGCTAGTAATAAATGATAAAAATCAATTTTTTAAAAATGCTAAGTTCCTTTGTGTGTGCACCAGCATGGTTAAGCTGAGATTTGATCTTATCCCTTGACTCTGAGCAGACCAGGGGTCTAACTAGCATTGGTTTAAATGATACCACTCACATGGTAAGCTGAATACATATAGTATACTGTATGTTACTTTTATGTGCTTGTCTCACTATGCATCAATATTCTTTAACTTTTATGAACTCTTAAGCCTGCTATATATAGTATGTGCTTCAGCAGTTTAATGTGCTACTAGTGTGAAGAATGTGCACTACTGAACACAAAGGTCTTGGTAGTACGTGACTTATCAAAGAAAGTAAACAATCCTGATTTTGAATCAAAAAGCAAACAAAATGTAGAAATCCACCTTTGAAGTGAATGCCACACTTAGCTAAAATATACATAAATAAGCAGTTTTTCCTCTCCTATTGAGAAATATGTGACATGAGTACCTGGTAGATACAGATCTTTATTATTTTATTCTTTGGAAAAAAATGAAAACCGTAATCTAAAACAACTTTGTTAACCACTTCAGCTCCGGAAGGTTTTAACCCCTTCCTGACCAGACCATTTTTTGTGATACGGCACTGCGTTACTTTAACTAACAATTGTGCGGTTGTGCAACACCTTACCCAAATAACATTTTTATCTTTTTTTTTACCCACAAATAGAACTTTCTTTTGGTGGTATTTGATCACACCTGTGGTTTTTATTTTTTGCGCTATAAACAAAAAAACACTGACAATTTTGAAAAAAAATAAAAATATTTTTTACTTTCTGCTATAAAACAAACCCAATAAATTCTGCTACATATTTTTAGTAAAAAAATCCCAATACGCGTATATTGATTGGTTATATCAGCTAAAAACTGTGGGATTTATTTATTTATTTTTATTTTCAATAGATTTTTATTGTAATTTCGAGTACATAGAATAGTTCACACATAACCAATAATACATAAGCGTGAGTAAAAAGGGTAACAATAACAGCATAAAGGGGATGTATCAGGGTGGTAATTATTTCAGGTTAAGAGGTAATCCACCTGAATTCATTTATATTGGAGTGACCTTCTGAAAGTCTGCTGGAGTAAGGAGGACATCCCTCGTTGACACCCCAATTGAGATCAATCTGTGTCGGAACAGGGGGGACCTCCGTATCTCCTCCGAGCATTAGTTGCAGTGGAAGAAGACCTCAAAACAGCTACCAAAGAAACAAAGAGATTTGTCACCCTGGAACTAACAGATTTGTTCCCTGAGGGCTCCTGGACTTGGTGCCGATGCGCATCAAGATCCAGGATATAGAGAGAAAACCTATGTATAGAAGATGAGATTGGAGTAGAAAGGAAACGTAGGATAGATGAGAGAAGGAGAGAGAGAAGATATCTAAAGGCTAAATAAAGAAGGAGGTTTCGTGACGGAGAGAGGATTCATTCCCTCTGTGAGTCTATATTGGTTGGATGATGGGATGCGGGTTTTGCAATGTATCTTTGCCAGGGTTCCCAGATAATCTCGTGTTTGTCTTCAGCGTCTAAGAGAATACTCGCCATTTTTTCCTGGGCCATTATCCAAGATCTTTTCTTCTTAACTGAGAAAAAGGAGACAGTAGGTCGTTTCCAGGAGCGAGCTATGGTTAGCTTAGTTCCTATTAGTATGAACATGATAAGGCGTTGGGTTAATTTGGGAACCCTGGGACTGGGAAAGTTAAGCAGGGCGATATGGGGTTTCTTCTGAATAGGTTGGCCCAAATTCTTCCTGATTGTATAAAATACTTTATTCCAGAGACCTCTGATCCTGGGACATTCCCACCATATATGTAGCATCGTACCCCTGTGCCCACACTCTCGGAAGCACATGGGAGAGGCATTTGGGAAAATCCTGGCTATCCGCGTGGGGACCATGTACCATCTCATTAGCACTTTTAGGTTAGCTTCTATCAGTAGAATGTTAAGTAGACCCTTGGAAGCAGTGAAAGAGGCTTTATGCCAATCAGATAAGGTCCATTCCTGGCCTAAGTCTTTCTCCCATTCTTTCATTTATGGGGTTTTAGAGGATGCTGAGGCTAGAAGCCTATAAATCACAGAGATCCCCCCCCCCCCTCTGCTCCACGGCCTGGCCACACCAAGCCTCGTATGCTGTGATGGATAGCGGGTTGGGTTTTGATATCCATAGGGAGTGTATAAAATGTGATATTTGGTGTAGTCGAAATCTCTCAGACTTGGGCATGTCAAGTTTACTCGTGCAATGGGCTATTGTGAGAGGGCCTGTAGGGTTTACAAAGTGCCTTATTCTATACATTCCCTTATCGAGCCACTATTTGAAAGCCTTAATATCCATACCAGGTGGAAAAAGTGGATTTTGGAAAATGAGGGAGAGTGGGTCGCCAGTGCGAAGTTAGATTTGTGTTGTGCTTTAGGGTGTCCCATAGGGCCAGAGAATGTGATAGCGTGGGTGCCAAAATGGCCAGCCTGTTCTTAAGGGGGCACCATAGCAGAAAATCTATGGTGTAGTTTGGGACAGATTGTCTCTCCATGTGTATCCAGTCCGGGTGGGCTGTTTTAAAGTAAATAGTGGAAAGCTGGGCTAATTGGGCTGCTTGGTAATACCATATGAGATTTGGGACGTTAAGTCCGCCTTGGTCTCTGGGATGGAACAGGGTTGCTTTAGCTACTCTGTGCCCTTTCCTACCCCAAAGGAATGTGATTAGTTTCGATTTAAATTTTTTTTTTTTTTTTTGACAGATTTTAGTAGTTTAATAGAGATACTGAAAATTACACATGTACGTTTAGCTAGAGATGTGCAGGTAATGGAAATTTTGCTCCATCATTAATCTGGAGGATTGGAGTGTATTACTCTCTGTACCAAATATTTGGTTATGAAATGCTAAAAAGTAGTCCGATCTACTAATTGCACTTTAACTCCAGGACGAAGCCCATACTCAAACACAGAATGAGATCCCTCCAATGGGAATCCTGCTTTGATATCACATAGAGGTACCCTTGTAGTGCATTCTTCCTGGTTTTGAGGGTTCATGCTCTCTCAGCAATGTCAGGGTTGAATTGATAAGTGGTCCACATTATCATCTCACGTTTACACTTGCTTCGAGATCAACACACATTAAAGTGCCTACCACTTCAATGTGCTTTTTTTGAGGCGTTTTTGATGTTTCAGTGGTGCTTTGATGATCCTTCAGCAGTGCTCCAGTGGTGCTTTGATGATCCTTCGGCGATGCTCCAGTGGTGCTTTGATGATGCTTCGGTGGTGCTTCGCTGATGCTTCGGTGGTGCTTCGCTGATGCTTCAGTGGTGCTTTTTTTGTTTCAATAGTTTTTATTGAAAAAGTTTTTTACAAACATGTGACATATTATGCAAGGTAGCTCAATTAAGGCAAACATTGGAATGTATATGATCAATACAACATATGGGCGGTTTAAGGTGTGGTCATATTACTCATCAAGAGCCAAGCTAGGGGGGGCAAGCGGGGGGGCCACCCAGCCATCCCGAACACCCCATCTGGGGACAAGCTGTGTCCGGGGTCCAGGTAGCCCACCCCACCCACGCCTCCGACAGCTTCCAACTGCGATAGATTCAGTATACTTTACGCTGTATATGTCAGCCTGAGATTGAGCCACGTAGAGAGTAACAATAGGAAAAAGCAACTAAATAACTAGCAAAAAAAAAAAAAGCTAGGAAAACATGTAACAAAGAAAAGTAAACAGTCAGGGTGATTAGGTAGCAGTCAGACCTAATTGTTCTACTTTGTAGTAATCATAGCAGTTTATGGTTGTGATACCATTTGTTCCAAGGTTGCCACTTTTTTTGACTGGGGTCGTAGTTGCTGAGTGAGGAGGCATACATAGATTCATAGGTTATATGCTGTTGGGTCGTTTGAATGGCTTCTATCTTGCTTCCAGTGTCTCAGTATGACTAGTCTGGCAGCAAATAGCAAGTGGGAGATTGCATCTTTGAATGAAGGGTGGAGATCGGGTAGATCTAGGGATAGGAGTGCCATTCCTGGTGATAGAACTACATCCGGGCCCGTTATATCAACAATGTGGTTTATCTGGGTCCAGAATGGCAATAACTTCGGGCAGGTCCACAGTATGTGTATTAATGTGCCTGACATTCCACATCCTCTCCAACAATTGGGGGAGCATGAGGGATAGATCCTAGCCAACCTATAAGGGGTTAAGTACCAGCGTAGGAGGATTTTCTGATGGAGTTCCCATAAGTTGACACATCTGGTAGATGAGTAACTTAAGTTCGTTGCTTTTTTCCACTGGTCTACGGAGTACTCGGTTCCTATATCCCGTACCCAGGCTATCATTGAGGGGGGTTTTGAGCATATATCTTTTTCCTGTAGGGACATGTACACGATTGATATGTCCCCACTGGTTTCTGTTGAGTTTTGATAGAGAGAGGCTAATTTTTTAGGTAGTTTGGGTTGAAGGTGATTGTTCCGTTGGATGAGGTGTGCAATTTGGTTATACTTAAACCTTTCAGATAAGGGGAGTTGAAATTTACGTTTTAGCCTATCAAATGATAGGAGCCTATTATCAGTTACGATCTCTTCCAAATATTTAATGCCCCGACTAGTCCAGTTTTTAAGATTTAGATCAGGTATTAGATCAGGTATTAGAAAAGAGAGGGCTGATAAGGGCAGGGGTAGGGTAGACATTTCACCTTTCCAGTCAGTGCATTTTTGGAGATGGGACCAAGCCCTAAGGGTTGCCAGAATTGTAGGGGACAGATTGGTATTTAAATTGTAATTAGAGGGTGACATGAGCAGAAGGCCCAAGAGGTCTCCGCGAGGTACTTGAGCTTGTTCTAGTTCCACCCATAGGGTGGGGTCATCTTGTCGTGCACAATGTTTAGCCTGTGCGAGCAGTGCCACGTAGTAGTAGTCCTGTAGGTGGACATGGCCCACCCCACCTGCCGTTCTGTGTTTAATTAATTTGTTGAAAGAGCATCTTGCTCTTTTCCCTTTCCACAGAAATCTGTTAACTATTGTTTGGAGGTTGTTAAAATATTGGCTGGTGAGGGGGATTGGCAGGGTTCTAAACAGATACAACAACTGTGGAAGAATTTGCATTTTAAATGCCGCCAGGCGTCCAGACCAAGAAAGCTCAAATTTGCCTATGGAGTCTAGTTTGGCCTTAAGAGATTGAGCAAAGGGCACAAAATTCACATTGGCTATGTTTTTTAAATTGGGTGTTAGGACGATGCCTAGATAGTTTACCCCTTTGTCTTCCCATTTGTAAGGGTATCTTTTGGCCAGTTTTTGCTGTACCTCACTCGGCAGGCCCAAATTCTGTATGTGTGATTTAGAATCGTTCACCTTGTAATAGGAGACATTATAAAATTCTTGCAGAATTACAGACAATGAAGCCAGTGAAGTTTCCGCTTGGGTGAGTATCAGTATAATGTCGTCAGCGAATAGGCTGATGACATGGGACTTCCCATTCACTGTTAGACCTGAAATGTTAGGATGTAATCTTATATGTATTGCGAGGGGTTCCATTAGGAGGTTAAAGATCAGCGGGGATAACGGACACCCTTGACGTGTCCCATTCAAAATTTCAAAGGGTGTTGAGAGAGCCCCCGCTACATATACCTGAGCTGAGGGTGTAGAGTACAGCGCCATTATAGCTGAAAAGATTAGACCTTCAAATCCAAATTTCTGGAGCGTCTGCGCCAAGTACTCCCAATGGACCCTGTCAAACGCTTTCTCTGCATCCAAGGTCAGGAGCAGAGAAGGCGTTTGAGTTTTACTCTCAATGTGAATGACGTTTATTAAGCGTCTGATAGCATCTGCCGTTTGATGACCTTTGGTAAACCCCGCTTGGTCCATGGGAACCAGAAAGGGGAGAATGTCTATCAGTCTTGTGGCTATTACTTTTGCGTAAATTTTTATATCAATGTTTAACAATGAGATTGGGTGAAAATTTTGTGGGGTACTGGGATCCTTCCCTGGCTTCGGAAGTGCAAAAATCATGGCTTTTAACATTTCCTTGGGAAAGGAGGAAGAGGCAGCAGCAGAGTTGAACACATCCACCAGGTGTGGAATTAGAATGTGTTTGAAGGCTTTGTAATTCGCCTGTGAATCCATCTGGACCTGGGGCTTTTTTGTTAGGGAGTTTTTGAATAGACTGGGCGACTTCTTGAGTCGATATTGGAGCGTTTAAACTGGTGAGTTGATCCACAGAGAGTTTGGGGAGATTGATTTTGTTTAAAAAAGCTGTTATAGTGGTAGTATCAGGATGTGGAGAGGAGGGATCATTCTTAAGGTTGTATAGAGTGCCGTAGTACTCACTAAAAGTATCAGCTATTGCTTGGGGGTGGGTAAGATTGACTCTCTTAGTTGGATGTGTGATTTGGGAGATACTGGTTTTGTGTCTGAGGCCTTTGAGGCGGTTGGCTAAAAGCTTTCCCGATCTGTTTCCATGGGCATAGTAATTCATTTTTAGTCTGCTGTGGGCCTTTTCGAAATCCCTCATAAAAAGTGTTCTAAGTTCATTATGAGCTACGAATAATTGATCAATTAATTTTTGGGAGGGAGATTGTTTATTCTGGGTGTCGAGCATTTCAATTTTGGCCGTAAGATCAACCATTTCTTGCTGCCTCTTCCTCTTAACCCTGGCCCCTTGTTGTATAAGGAGTCCTCTTATCACTGCCTTATGGGCAGACCATAATATGTTTGAGTCTTCTACTGAAGCGTGGTTCTGTTAAAAAAATTGTTGGATGTCTTGTTCCAATTTAGTCTTGAATGTGGGGTCCTGGAACAGCCTGGAGTTAGCTCTCCAAATGAAGGTGGGAGTGGAGTGGTCATCAGTAACCAATTGCACTTAACCGACCATGTTATATTGTTTATCTTGGAAGATTTAGTGCGGAGAAGGTTCGAACTGTCCACCAAAAATAAGTCAATGCGACTGTACGACCCATGTGCGCTGGAAAAAAAGGAGTAGTCTCTTTCACTAGCATTGCAGCATCTCCAGGCGTCATATAGATCATATGATTTCAGCATAGCTTTAATTGACGCTGGAGGGTGTTTAGCTTTGGAGGTAGAGTCTAGTAATGGGTTGGGTGTGAGGTTGAAGTCTCCACATAAAACTAGATGTCCTTGGCGTACTCTTTCAACCTTTTTCATTACTTTGTGTAGGAAGCTAATTTGATTAGTATTAGGAGCGTACACATTCGCTATTGTGTAGGTTGACCCATTTAGACTACCCACTATGATCAGATAGCACCCATTTGGGTCTTCCACAGTTGCAGATAGCTTAAAGTCAATTGTGTCCTTTATGGCGATTAGTACGCCTCTTTTCTTGGAGTCAGCACTGGCCGGATATACGGATGGAAATTTGGGGTAACTGCACTTAAGTGGAATGTGTCTGTTGAAGTGCGTCTCCTGAACACAGATGATGTCTGACTGGGTTTGAGGTGCTTCTGACCACAATGACCTACGTTTGGCAGGATGGTTGAGCCCTTTAGCATTTATGGTGAGAAAGTTAACGGGCATTTATATGGAGTGTATGTAAAACGATAAGTGAGCGGTAAGCTACTTACATAGATGCAGGTCATGTGGCAATTGTGCGAATGGTGATGGGTTGTCCGTTTGGCAGGGTGGTATCTTCTTGAGTGTGGTCTCTGCGTGAGGTTGGAAGCAAAGGTAAAGTAAGTCCGACTGCATAAATAAAAATAAAAGAAGAGTTCAAACCAGAAACACAACGAACAGATTGTGGTTGGTAGCCATTTCGGCTGCAAACAAAACTGAGTGTGACTCATGGTCACTCAAGTGGTGAGGGGGTAGGTAGGGGGAAAGTTCAGCTCAGAGGGAGTCCTCTTTAGCGGGATTGCATTGACTGAGTTGATAGAAAAAGTCTTTGGCTATATTTATTTATGTGATTTAGCATTTCTAGATGTTACCGTACACCACTCTGGTTCCACTCTGGGGAAGTTATTGGATATAGGGGAGCGTTTTTGCTGTTCTGGGACGATACCCCATTCCTTCAGGAGTGTGATTCCCTTTTCCAAAGAGGTTACCACAAAGTCTTTCCCCTCTTTGGAGATCACCAGTTTCGTTGGGAACCCCCATTTATATTGAAGATTATGGTTACGTAGGGCTTTGGTAATGGTAGAGAGATTCCTTCTTTTTTCAAGGTGTACTGAGAGAGGTCAGCAAACAACTTGAGAGCAGAGTAAGGGTCTGGGAGGTGCTCTTGTTTTCTGCAAGTTGACATCAACAGCTCTTAAGCATGATAAAAGTGCAGTCTTAGAATGACATCTCTGGGGACATTATCAGGCAGAAAGGCAGGTTTTGGGAGATGATGGATCCGATCGATCGTTAGATCGATTGAAGTCAGATCAGGAGCAATTGTGTTAAATAGCTTAGTGACATATTTGGACAGGTCGTGTTGCGGGATGTTTACGGGGACCCCACTTATCTTAATATTGTTTCTCCTGGATCTGTCCTCGATATCAGCCATCTTGGCTTTGATAATTTCTAATTCATCATCTTGGTTGTTAGAGGCATCTATCAGACCGTTTATAGTTGTTGTATAATCACCCATTTTGTGCTTAATATGGTCAACCCTGGCCGTTACCGCGTGCACCTCCGAACCCAGCTTATGTACACAGGCCACTAGATCAGATTGTAGCGAGCTTCTTAGGGAGACTAGCATCTCTTTAAGGACTGTGTCCAGGACAGGTTTATCGGTCGTTGGGAAGAGATCGATGCAGTCCGGGAGATACCTGATGTCATCCCCTGACTCCTGTGAGCCGCTTACCTCGTGGCCTGGATCCGCTGCATCTGGCCTGAATCTGGACTTCTCCGGGTTCCCTGATGATGGTGTGGCTGAGGGAGAGTCCTGGTTCCTAGGAGGGCTGTCTCTTTTTTGGGTGAAGCCTTTTTTGGTCGTATGTGCCACCGCACCGGTCATTGATCCGGCGTGGATGTGAATATGGCGCCGGCGCCATCTTGCTTTGGGCCTGTATTGAAGAAGGCCGTTAGCTTCTTTGGACGGACTTCGTCCCTCTTCTTCTCCGGCATCGCTCCCGAAGTTACTGGCGAGTGTCCCGCAGCAGAGTGGGGTCAGATTCAGTCGCTCGACAAGCCCCCGAAGGTCGCTAATGTTCCGCTATCTCCGGAGCTCGGCACCTACACGTCCATCCTGGTCTCCGGCTGGCTCCGCCCCCGATTGAAATTTTTTTATGTGAGCCCTGGGAATGGGGATAGGCAGTGATCTGAAGAGGTAGAGGATGCGGGGCAAAGGGGTCATTTTTACAGAGTTGACCCTTCCCAACCAGGAAAGTTTCATTCTGTCCCAAGAGGTCATATCATTCTCTAACTTGCGGAATAGCGGGGGATAATTTACTGAGTAGAGTTGATCTACTGGGGGCTGTCAGGTTTACACCTAAGTAAGGGATTGTTTTGTCCTTCCAGTTAAACCGGAATGTAGCCTTAAGTTGGGTTACTAAGTGTGATGGGAGGTTGACATTTAGGGCTAAGGATTTAATGTAGTTCACCTGCAGTCCCGAGAGTTTGCCAAAGTCATCTAGAGTCCTACATATGTTGGGAAGAGAAATAAGCGGGGATGCGATGAAAAGCAGTATATCGTCTGCGAACAATGCGCACTTGTGAATTTGTGAGCCGCATTGTACCCCATTAATTTTGGGGTTCTCCCTAATGGCTATGGCTAGGGTCTTGATGACTATGGCAAAAATCAGAGGGGAGAGCCGGCATCCTTGTTTGGTGCCCTGCCGGATAGGAAGCGATTCTGAATAATAGCCTTGGAGTTTGATTTTAGCTTCCGAGTGTGCGTATAGTGCATTTATAATGTTCAAGAATGACCGACAAAATCCCCAACGCTGTAGGACAGAGAGCATAAAGGGCCAGGAAATGGTGTCAAAGGCTTTCATTAAGTCCAGGGACAGGAGGGAGCCCTCCTGGGGTGTGCCTTTATCCCAATTCGCGCCCAGCAGAGATATGACATCAATCGCCCTCCTGATCTCATCTGGCCCCTGTCTACCAGGAATAAAACCTACACATACTATATTCCTGTGCTCAGAGGGGAGACATCTTTCACTCTGTGTTCAGGTAGTCCATAGGATAAATGACCTCTGGATAATGTGCCACCTTGCTGCCACTGATGAACTAAGGGTAGTCCAAAGGCACTGTAGCAAAAACAAAAGACACAATGGTGCACTGGCCTAGCGCATTATCCCTGATAAAATTGTTTTAATAAAAGTTAAAAATATATATATACTCACAAACGAGTCATAAAAAATAAGCAGTCCCTCCAGTTCCTGGACATGCACTGCACGGCTGATATCTTGCACAACTCAGGCTGACGCATTTCATGGTTTGTACCTCTTCCTCAGAGCCGTAAATCACTGTGCCCTCTGTGAGGGGAGAGAGGGTTTGAAATAGGGTTGTAAAGAATGCGGACTGGTTCCTATTGTGAGCATAATAGGAGAAGAAGGTGTAGAGCTGGCCATCAAGAAGTCCCTTAACCATTAAATATCTGCCCTCTGTGTCTTTAACTTCAGAGATACATGAGAAATGGGAGTTGCAGGAAAAAATTTTGCCTACCCCTTTAGTTTTGTTGGTAGCATTAGCTAAATAAAATTTAGGGAATTTGGAATGAATGAAAGTTGGGGAGTAGGACATTGGAAAGTGTGTTTCCCGGAGAAAGACTACGTCAATTTTTTGGTCATGGTAATATTGAAATGCCTTTCTTCATTTTAGAGGGGAATTAAGACCCTGTATATTATGGGAGAGCAGACAGAGCTTGGAGTTGGGACCACTAGAGGCAGCCATGGAGCAGGGGAGGGGAGACCATCAGCAATCCACATACCTTATACCTGGAGATAGTACCTGGGGCCCACTGATTATGGATTTTCTTCACAAGACTCGTTGGGGATCTGCAAAGTTTCAGAAACGTCTCCATCACTAAGAAAGGAAGAAAGAAGATATTAGCTGCAGAAACAGAAAAAGTGAAGGGGACAGACAAAAGAGAAGGAGAAGAGTGCCAGAGGAGCATGTAAATCAAACTCCTTGGGCAAAGAAGTGGCTCCCCCAACCAGTGGGGGAAATCCTGACTCAGAGAGGCAGAATCCTGCATCTCCTGGGTCAGGTGAAGGTGCAGCGAACCTTTCCATGCACCACGCCCTTTGTTGTAGGACATCAACTGATTTAAAAAAAAGTGTGAGGAAAAGTCACATAAAACATGAACAGCATAACAGCATAAACAGAGCAACCTTAGTCATATAAAGGGACCATCAAACAGTGAAGCGGACCTGTGAGAATAAGTGTAGGGGGGAGGGGAGAGGGGGGAAGGAGTGGAGGGAGTATGGGGAGCGTCAGTCCCAAACTTGCCGGCAAGTCTCTCAGGTTAGGGAAGTCAGGGAGAGATCTAGGCCTTAAATTTGGGTAAAGCGAGCAGGGGGTCGTTGAATAGTAGCTTGAGTCTTATAAAGGGGTAACATCCCGGAGTGGAACTGGGCTGTAAAGGTTTGTGATCTTCCCAGACCTTACAGTTCATGAGGACTGATGAGTCTTAAGAGTTGCCGGTGACGGGATATGTCTGCAGAGAGACTGAAGTTTTAGAGCAGTATCTGGGGAAGGAGGGCGGGTATGGCAACATATGAAGTTCGGGAGAGGCCCCTGCTGCTTAGGCTGTGGAAACCTCTTAGGGCCAGGAGGAGAGAGAGAGATTCCCTGGAAAGTATTGCCATAAGCCGACCAAGGACTTAGTTTGAAATGTCCAGTTGATAAGGCAGGGTAAGGGAGCATGGGGAGTGGAGTCAGCAAACAGGGAAGTATAGTATCATAGTTCAATGGTTTTAGAGGGCTTAGCCCCCAACGAAGGGTGAATCAGGGTGGACCCCACTTGGGTTTGTTAGAAGAGGATGCAAAAGGGTTCAGGATCCTGAGGTCTTCATGGGGGAAGCCCTTCTTTGGCTTTTTTGGATCTGGGCTTCTGCCATAAGGAGGTGAGCAGGCTAGAAGGAGGTGGTCTTTTAGAAAAGGCTGGAGAGGGAGGACTGCACCGGAGACTGTGGATCCTTCAAGAGTAGGCCCAGTTTTTGTAGTAGATGCTCCCCCTGCTGGAATTTTGTGAATTTGTATGATTGGCCATTGTAATCAAATTTCAAGCTGAAGGGGAACTTCTGCCACCAGTATTTCAAATTTTTCTGCGTTAGCAGGTTTAAAAGAGGTTTGAGTGACCTTCTTTTCTGAATTGTAAAGGGAGAGATATCAGCATAGATCTGGACGGGGTGGCCTATAATCTGCATCTGTGGGGACGAGCGTGCTTTCCGCATGACCTCCTCCTTGATATGATAGTAATGTGGTTTTACCAGAATGTGCCATGGTAGACCATCCTTCCGATGTCGCCCGGCATTTGGCCTGTGTGTACTTGGCTTGATAGTGTGATGGGTAGTAGCCCATTGGGAAGGATAGTGCAGCAAGGTGGGGGTGACAGGAGATCCAGTGATCCAGGAACTCATGCCACCTTAGGTCCCTTTTACACAAGCCCCCCTGCTAAGCAGAATCTGCTTGCTCAGCAGGGATCACTCCACTGTGCAGAGCGGACACGGCCTGCTCTCCTCTATGGGGCAATCGGATGGAAACGGAACACCTGTCCGTTTCCATCAGATCCGCCGGACGGAAGGAAAATAGAACCACCATCCGTCTGTTTTGGCAGAAAGGATCGGATGGCGGCGCGTGTCAGCGGACATGAGTCCGCTGACACCTGTCACTCCATAGAGGAGCCTGAAGGGTGCGATCAGGTCCACCTGAAAACTGACAGGTGAACCTGATCGCATCACCCATGTGAAAGGAGCCTTCGGATGTGTGGCTGTGGTATGACAGGGGGAGAATGAATAATCAATGCCAATGAAAAGAAAAAAAAACAAAAACATTTACATCTATTTACATAATTATCTTTTTGTGGGGGTGCAAGTGGAACTGTCCACACTCCCTGTCCACTTACCTTTAATCAAATGGCGCCAGGTGAAGCCCGCAAAAAAATCCACTTCTACTCCTCCTGGGAAGTAGATGGGCGGGCAGTAAAAACAGTGCAGGCAGGGGAAAATACTCGGCGCGCCTGTGACTGCTTGTCACAGGCACCACAAGAGGACGCCCGTTCCCTAGTGAAAAGGCCCAGCTTGTGAAGGCCGCAAAGCAGCAGCCTCAATTACCGGCATTACGTGGGGCGGTGCCACATGGGGACCGGACACCTCCCGCAGTGCAGCCCCAGGCGCCAGGTCGCTTAATCCAGTCGCCAATGCGACCTGGCACCTGGGATTTGTCGAGCCCTGATGTAATAGTTACGCGATCTGGCACAGCGTGGCTGCATTGCCGCCCTGCCGCAGTAACTGTATGGTGGGGGACCTCGCAAGTGTTTAAAGAACAATTCCAGACTAATGAAAAAGTGTGATACTGTTTAACATGTATTTAAGGCTGGAAATAGAAGGATGCATGTATTCCCCCATCCACACAAGCAAGGTGGATGGATGAATCCACCCCTCTGTGCTATTGTATTTTGACAGCGGGGACTCCTCTGCTGTCAGAAGTCACTGATTAGTGCTGCAGCCAATTGCCTGCATGCGTTGGTAGAATGAAAAACTTCCAACATTCCTGATGGGAGAAGACAATCAATAATTAGATCAACTTCACTTGAGTTTAAACAGCCATAGATGGATCGAAATGTAGCCAGTCCTTGCTGAACTGGCCAATTTTTGATCCATCTATAGCCAGCGTTTGCATATACTAAAAAAAAAAAGTAGGTCAAATAGTAATATATTGCTGTTTACCAGTCCTTTGATGTGGCAGCTGCAATTGTTTTCATTTCATCAGACTTTTTTCAGCTAATCTTGCCTCACTGATACTCACTGATGTATCTACATAGTAGCGGCATTGTCACTCTAAGACAAAAAGTATGTTAAGACTAAAAAACATAAGGGCAAGTGTTCTGTTATCTATAGGAGTAACCTGTGCAGGGCTAATAACGCTGAGATACGATTGCAGAATGCACTGAATACAAGAAATAGAACAGCTCCAGTTTTCTGGCAAGATCATCTGGTATGTAGGCAGGTGCCTACAAGAGGGATAATGTGTTTTTCTTTCTGTGTCCCTGTTTTCCTGCCTATGCTTGTGCGCTCATGATAATTGAGTCAGCCAGGTACAAATTGTTACAATGTCTTAATTGTCTTAATGTTGCACTGTGTCCTTAGGTTGACCTGTGAGTTGAAGGGCTGGAAAGGTTAACATTTTCCTGCCATTTTTAGAAAGGTTAGCGATCCCCTATAGGTCAAACCATTTAAAAAGGGCTCACTGAAATGTCCTGGGGAGCTCCTAGAAATATTGCC
>BLSH010465673.1:617126-637173 GCA_018402905.1 Glandirana rugosa
CCTCGGCCCACTGCAGTGAAGGCCCATGCCGGTTTGGACTTTCAAGCAAAAAATGTAACATACTCGAAGTCACTGTGGCAACAAGTGCGACTAAAAGTTCTAAATTTGACACTCAATGATGTAAAAATTATTTGCAACTAAAATTTTATGATGTGATACTCTCCGATATAGAAAGTAAATGTATACCTCCTTGTTTCAAAACACTGTCGTAAAATCGAGTGATTCTCGCTTTCCGCGTAGGGGATCCCGTCACCAAGAGTAATCTTGAAAATCAGCGTGAACAACGGTGTCACTGAAGCTCATACAATGTAAAAAACGAACTTTCAGGTTTGGCCGTACCCGGAAGTGACGTCACCCGGCTCCTCCCGATGCGTTGCGTCACGGGACTTTATCAAGGGAATGTAGCTCACATAGCGCCGCTCCATATTGTATGTCGATGTAAAGTTAATGACATCCCAGATCTGTTCGAAGATCGCAGTGCGAACTGTGAAATGGTACAGGAATCGGATTGAAAACCCATGCAATCCGATTTCAGTGTGGACCAAAAAAAGGTTCCTATATCATTGTGGTTGAATGCGATGCAAATTCAGCCATACAATGTAGCTGTGGTGCAATGCAATGCGGTGCGCATCACATGTTGTGTCTTTGTTCGGACCAGTGTGAACCCAGCCTGTGTTGATTCCACATGACTACATGACTGCACACTCCTGCTTAGTGTTTAGGCATTAGTGAGTGCAGTGCCAGAGTTTCCTTGTCAGGGAGCTTTAAGCTCTGCCCGCAGGTATTTATTTAGCAAAAGTAACATTTACCCCAAGTAACTTCTGCAATCTTAAAAGGCTCTCCTGTCTTTCTTAAAAGTTATCTGCTATGTAGTTGAACCCAACAACACACTGACACACCCGTGGCAACAATCAGGTTTCAGTCAGTTTACTTGTAAAGGTTTAAGGTCTTTGCTTGAGTAACTTGTGGAGAGAGGGTTGGGGGTAAAGGATACTAAAATATAGGAAGAAATTAGATTTTTTATTTTTTTTGATTGGATATGTTTTATAGCAGAAAGTAAAAAATATATGCAGTGTGTATATATATATATATATATTTTTTTTTTATTTATTTTTTTTAATTTCGGTCTTTTCTCATTTATAGAGCAAAAAGTAAAAAACCCAGTGGTGATCAAATACCACCAAAAGAAAGCTTTATTTGTGTGAAAACATTGATATAAATTTAATTTGGGAACAGTGTTGCATGACCGAACAATTGTCAGTTAAAGTAACGCAGTGCCAAAAAGCAAATAATGGCCTGGTCATGAAGGGGGGTAAATCTTCTGAAGGTCGAGTGGTTAAAGTGGTTGTAAAGACAGAAGGTTTTATATCTTAACGCATTCTATGCATTAAGATAAAAAGCCTTCTGTGTGCAGCAGCCCCCCTAATACTTACCTGAGGTTCCTGTGGATCCAGCGATGTTGCAGGAGTGTCTCAGCTGCTCCGGGACTCCCCTCCTCATTGGCTGAGACAGTGTGGTGCCATTGGCTCCCACTGCTGTCAATCAAAGTCAGTCAGCCAATGAGGAGAGAAATGGGGCAGGGCCAGGCTGCAGCTCTGTGTCTGAATGGACACATGGAGCTGCAGCTAGGCTTGGGTGCCCCCATAGCAAGCTGCTTGTTGTGAGGGCACTCGACAGGAAAGAGGGAGCACCAGCAAGGGACCCGAGAAGAGTAGGATCCGGGCTGTTCTGTGCAAAACCAACTGCACAAATGGGGTAAGTGTATCTTGTTTGTTATTTTTAAAGAAACAAAAACAACACTTTACAATGTAATTTTATAGCCAAAAATGCAGATTTATATATGTGTGCAAAAAAGTGAAAAAAGAAATGCTGTAGTGTTGAAGTGGTTAAACAAGTTTCTGAATACAATTAAAATGCCACACCAACTTTAGCAAAGTTAAATAAAAAATATAATTCAGCAAGCTAAAGAAAGGAAAAAATCAATAAGTGCATCTCTCGCAGGCATGTCAGAATTAACTGTTTTACTTGAGTGATTTCTCCATCCCTGACTCAGCTAAGAGATGATGTGTTACCTGCAATCTTATAGATTTTCCATAGGAATATACAGAGAATGCAGTACAGCAAGTGACTGAGGGTTTTAGTTGAAAGAGTTCAACCTATCACATCTACGCAGGAAGTGAGCTAAGATCTTCCAGCTATGGCCCTGAAGAGATACAAAGATCCTGCACCATGCCATCCAGAACTAAACAATGGTGAAATGCTGTGTGTATTACAGCTGACAATACACATGCAGATTTTATCTAGATTTGATGTATAAGATCAACAACATTTTCAGATCACTATCTTAGTGCCAGGGGTTAACCAACAATATATCCCTCCAAGAAAAAAAAATCATATTTTATAGAAATGTGATGTGCCTTAAAGTGTTACTAAACCCACACCAGTAAAAAATCTGTCTGTATATGCAGAATAGCATTTTTGCTATACTCACTGTAACTTAAGGTTTTAATCCTCTGTATTGTGTAAAAAGGCTGTTTGATCTTGTATGGCAAGATATTTCCTTCTTGCCTAGTCTACTATATTAGACTCTACTATACTATACTACATGCAGGCAGGGTGGAAAGGTTGCACATGCTCTGTTCAATCTTCATATTTCACATGGACACAGACTGCAGTGCATTTCTAGAGGCGGTGATTGCTTATTTGCAAACTGAGCATGTCATTGACAAAGCACCAATCAGCTCTGGCTGATTGTGGGTGAAGATGCAAAGGAAGTTACATCATCAGAGAGTGAAATCTCCTCCTATATGAACACTGTGGAAACCCTGGCTCTTTGCAGTTTATCACCTGACTGCAATATACAGATGAAAAAAAGGAATATAGCAGCAGTATTTTGATATAAAAAAAGATTTAGAAGCTGTGTGCACTGTGGGGGGTCAATTTTTTTTATATTGCTGAGTTTAGTAACACTTGAAGTTTAGTAGAATTTGAAAAGAAAGGTTACTGCTTTAGTATGTAGTGACCACCGTATGTAAGGCAGGGGTTGAACACAGTGGAGGCTTTGTAAAAAGAGATGGGTTTATAAATAGAGCAGGTTCTCCATCACTTTCACAGAAACTTTCCATGCACTAAAAGCTGGTGATAGTTCATGGAGCTCTAGGGAAAAAAGTCACCTGAGTCCACTTTCCAATGATTAATCATTCATACTATCGTGAGATTATGACACCTGTGTTACAAGTAAGAAAACACAAAATTAAGTCACTCTTCTAACAAAGATAACATTAAGCATAAAATATGTTAACTTCTCTCTGAGTACATTCCAAATGAGACAATCAAGTGTGGAGGGTCAAACAGATGCACATGAATCTGCGAATAGGTGAATTGGCCACTTTGTCTGAGGTGGAACATCATGGAGGGTAGGGTTGCCACCTCAATCCTTTAACCACTTGCCGACCGCCAACAGCAGTTTGACGGCGACAAAGTGGTGCGATATCGCAAATTGCCGTCATCTGACGGCGGCTGCGAGATCGCACACTGTGAGCGCCCGCCGCCGTAGGCGCGCCCGCGCACTCACTGTGTTCAGGGAGGGCCAGGGAGCTGCTACCCGCGATGCCCCCCCCCGGAGTGAAAGAACGGAGGTCCGTGTAAGTAAACACAGACCTCCGTTCTGTGAGGGGGGAAGGGCTGTGATCACTTCCCTTCCCCTGCTAGGGCAGTCCCCCCACAGTTAGAACACGCCCAGGGAACACAGTTAACCCTTCGAGCTCCCCCTGCAGGTTAACCCCTTCACTGCCAATGGCATTTACACAGTAATCAGTGCATTGTTATAGCACTGATTGCTGTATAAATGCTAATGGTCCCAAAAAAGTGTCAAAATGGCCCGACATGTCCGCTGCAATATCGCAATACCGCTAAAAATAGCAGATCACCGCCATTACTAATAAAAAATAGAAAAACAATAAAAACCCCAAAAATGAATTCTCATCATCCGTAAACGCGGCCAATTTTGCGCAAACCAATCAATAAACGCCGATTGCGATTTTTTTTTATCGCAAATATGAGGAAGAATATAAATCGGCCAAAAACTGTGAAAAAAAATGTTTTTTTGTATTTTTTTTTTGGATTTGTATTTTAGCAAAAAGTAAGAAATTTGGGGTTTTTTTGCAAAATTGTCGCTCTTCTTATGTTTATAGCGGCAATCAGAAATGACGCAGCGATGATCAAATACCACCAAAAGAAAGCTCTGTTTGTGGGAAAAAAACGACTCAAATTTCGTTTGGGTACAACGTCGCACGACCGCGCAATTGTCAGTTAAAGCGACGGAGTGCCGAATCGCAAAAAGGGCTCCGGTCCTAAAGTGGGAAATCCTTCCTGTCCTTAAGTGGTTAAACCCGAACACATATTAATTACACAGGTTCTTTGGCTGATTAAAGTGGTAATTAACCTCACTTGGCCCCTTATCTGCATTAAATCAACCTCAGAACCTGTGTAATTAATATGTGTTCGGGTTTAAAGGGATGAGGTGGCAACCCTAATGGAGGGTGATATACACTGCAGTTTCTGATGTCCTGTTTGCATTTGCCTAAATATTGGCAGGCCTTGCCATCATTCCTAGCATTCTCTGATTTAGAAATCTTCTTTCTGAGGTAGCCCATTAATGGTGCAAAGTGAATAGACAGCCCCCCCATATAAACACCTCAGTACATAGTTGAAGGCTACTATTTGATGTGGGGATAGAAAAGGGTGGATGAAAAAAGAGACTGCTATTACACAGCTAAAAAAAAATCATGTAGCTGTGTTTGCGGCTGTTATGTCACAATGTTATGTAGATCTGGGAGTCAACTAGTGGTGCAGCTGTATAGATTACCCCCCCCCCCTAATTGGGAGCAAAGAAGAATATGTGGGAACGTTTACCGCGCTCCTCCTCCCCACAGTTGATAATACAAGTTCCTCCTTATTATCTTAATGTGCTAAATAATAATGCTATATTCATGCAAATATACCACTAAGGTGTACGTTTATAAAGCAGTGTAAAAAATCCACTGCACAGTTCTCCGGCATTCACAGAGGAGATCGTTCTCCCCTGTGTGCCTGCTTATAAAGGTGTGTAGATCCCTTCACAGTTGGAGAAGTGAAGTGATCTATAAACGCTGTAAACTGTGGAGAACGCCCTGATCTCGTGAGACATTACGAGATTACAGCACCGAAATTCACAGAAACTCAGAGATGTCCATTTATTAAGCAGTGATAAATTATCACTGCTCAGTAACGGACATCTCCGAGGAGCCCGCCCAAACAGTAAATACAATTATTAGCCCCCCTACACTATATATGTGTATATAAACACATACACACCTTATATATACATATATATACACATACATTATATGTACATGTATATACACACATACATCATATACATGTATATACATATATACACATATACAGGACAGGGGGACATGGCTAATGTGTTGGGGGGTCTGAACGAGGCAGGAGGAAGTCTCTAATTTTCCTCTTTCCTCAGGATTCTCTCTTCACCCCCCCAATTCTCCACCTCTGAGCTGGTGAAGCGGGGAGGGTGAATTCTGACCGAGATCACCTGTGAAGTGCAGTGATCACTGCTTTATAAACTGCCCCTTTCTGTGTCAGTGGATGACAGTTGGAGATGTGCAGAGATAATCGGTGAAGAACAGCTTCTCTCCCCATTATCTCTGCTTTATAAACTGAAAATGAGCTGTGATCAGCCGTGATCCTTGGGATCACAGCTGATCACAGTTTTATAAAAGGACACCTGAGTGAAGGTTGAAGTGCCACTATGTAAACAATTACAAAGGATAATCTATGGTGTGCAAAATTGCTGACAGTGATAAATAAAATAAAAACATTGATATTGCAGTAAAAAATTGATACAATGTAGATATTAAAAAACAATCAATTTGTGCCCAAATGTCAACGGTTATTTAGGAAAAAAGGTATTGTAATCAACTGAATGTGATAAAATATATAGTCCCAATAAAGTGCTCCAGTGCTCTATGTGCTTCTACAAACTGTGACTTTTGTGATCCACATGCCATCAGCCCGCACTCACCAGACAGGTTGGACTCCTGTGCCGTACAACAGAAGGAGTCTTGCAGGCTTTTAGGTCATTTGTAAGGAGACCTGGGCCTTATGCGTGGTGTGGGTGACCTCCCTTCATTCCAGTCCTTGCACTGTGTATACACCTCCTTGGATCCTTATTTGGCAGGTATGGTGCTAGTTTTGTACACAGCACTCTTTGCTGCAGTCCTCTCTCCACCCAACTTGTCCTGTACTGCAGGTTGCTTGCTCCCCAGTCCCTGTTGGCTCTCTCTGCAGGGATTGGGGAGCAAGCAACCTGCAGTACAGGACCGGAAGGATTTACCCACTTCCTGACCAGGCCATTTTTTGCAGTACGGCACTGTGTGCTTTCACCGACAATTGCGCGGTCGTGTGACGTTGTACCCTTTGTAGAGCTTTCTTTTGGTGGTATTTGATCACCTCTGCGTTTTTTATTTATTGCGCTATAAACAAAAAAAGACTGACAATTTTGAAAAAAACAAACATTTTTTTTTTACTTTCTGCTATAATACATATACAATATAAAAATATAAAAAAAAACCCAATTTATTCATCAGTTTAGGTCAATATATATTCTTCTACATATTTTTGGTAAAAAAAAAATCACAATAGGCATAGATTGATTGGTTTGCGCAAAAGTTATCGGGTCTACAAACGGGATAGATTTATGGACTTTTATTTATCTATTTGTTTTTTACCGGTAATGGCGGCGACCTGTGTTTTTTAGCGGTAGTGCAACATTGCGGCGGACAAATCTAAACCAAAGTGACACTTCTTGGGGACCAGTGACATTATTACATTGATCAGTGCTATAAAAATGCACTGATCAATGTATGAATGACACTGGCAGGGAAGGGGGTTAACACTAGGGGGCGATCAAGGGGTTAACTGTGTTCCATGGGTGTGTTCTAACTGTAGGGGGGATGGGCTGGCAGGGACATGACAGAGATCGCTGTTCTCGATCACTGGGAACAGAAGATCTCTGACATGTCATCTGGCAGAATGTTCTACCACTGTACACCGCGATCACTGGTCGCCGGCGGACATCGAGTCCGCAGGGCACGCTCCCACAGCGTGCAGCGGGTGCATCTCTCATGCATGGACTGCCGTACAGCTACATATAACCAACGGTGGCTGGTTGGCAAGTGGTTAATCACTTGAGGACCGGAAGAATTTCCCCCTTAATGACCAGGCCATTTTTTGCGATACAGCACTGCTTCGTTTTAACTGACAATTGCGCGGTAATGCGACGTTGTACCCAAACAAAATTGTTGTCCTCTTTTCCCCACAAATATAGCTTTCTTTTGGTGGTATTTGATCACCTCTGCGTTATTTACCGCATTATTTAGAACCAATTACATTATTACCATAATCTGTGCTAAAAATATGCACTGTTATTGTACTAATGACACTGGCAACACTAGGGGCACTCAAAGTGTTAACTGTGTTCCCTGCAGGTGTTTTCTAACTGTATGTGGAATGGGCTGCCTGGGGAAACACACAGATCTGCCTTTCTGCATAGCAGAAAGACAGGATCTGTGTGATCTTCCCTGTCAGAATGGAGATCTGCCTTGTTTACACAAGCTGATCCCCATTCTGTCACTGGGGGAATGATCGCCGGTGGGCGGCAGACATCGAGCCCACCCCACCCGCTGATTGGCTCCTGTAAAATGTGCTCTGTTTAGGGTGTCTGGTTTCCAGAGAAGGACAACTACTTCTTAAAAATAAGGGTTTATTTACAATAGGGAAATAAATACACTATCGTTACAGGTACATGGAATGTAGGGAGATGGATAGGGAAGGAAGGGGGTAGGGATCTGTCTACTCTCATCCACGCATCCTCACTCTCTAAATCTCTCATACCAAGGGCCCTTTTTGTCCAGAGTTGAAGCACGCCCTCCAGTTGGGGGGTTGGTAATTGCAGTCAGTGAAGATATCTGAAACAAAAGGTCATAACATTGCATTCCTGTCCCAGGCTTACGTTGATTTCTTGATCACTACATCAGCTGTCCACATGATATCCCAGCACAGGAGGTAAGCAGTCATTTTAGGCACATTTGGGCAGTAAACTCCAGCAGGGGTCCTGGTATTCAGAATGTCCATTCCATCCCTCCCCCTTCAATAACCCAAATTGTCCAAGTATGGGGGCAGGGGTCTTCCTAGTCAATTGTTAATGAATTAAGACGCTCATATAGCCCTCTTTGATGTTAGCCTGATGTGTAAATGTCATATTGCAGTTTGCTTCTATAGAGAAGCCGTATCTCAGTTCATGTCCAAACAGCAAGGATATAAATTTTCATCAAATATAACAGCTCCCCTGCTGGCCAGTGGGAGCGCCCACAATAGAGAGTTCCCGCACCGCCATACAGCTACGGTGATTTGCGGGAACCTGCCACAGTATAATGACGGCAGCTGGTGGGCAAGGGGTTAAAGCAACCCTGTCACTAAGCCAAAGCTTTCCAACAAAGGCATTCTTGTAAAAGATGAACTACTTATGTACTTATGTAACGCCACCCCATGAGGGCCACTAGAAGACGACTGACCCCAAAGGTTGCTCTGACCTTGCAAGCCTCCCAACACGTCTGACACCTGGGGTTTGGACATATTTCAAAGTAATAACATTGCACAGACATCAGATTGTGGCAAAATAAACAAGTATTTTACTTAACCACTTGCCGACCGCAGTCTGATGGCAACAGAGTGGATCATTATCGCAAACCGCCGTCATACGACGACGGCTGCGATAACTAGTGCTGTGCTCGCTCGCCGCCGGAGGTGCGTTCGCAGGCTCACTGTGTCCGGAGGGGGACCAGGAAGCGGGTACGGCAGTCTCGATCGCCGATGGCCCCCGCGCAGTGAGTGAACAGAGGTCCGTGTAAGTAAACACGGATCTCTGTTCTCATAGAGGGGGAAGGGCGGTGATCACAAGCTTTCTGTATATGGAAGCCGTGATCATCCCCTTTCCCCAACCAGGGCAGCCCACGCACAGTTAGAACATGCCCAGGGGACACAGTTAACCCTTAGAGCGCCCCTGAAGGTTAACCCCTTCACTGCCAATGGCATTTACACAGTAATCAGTGCATTTTTATAGCACTGATCGCTGTATAAATGCCAATGGTCCCAAAAAAGTGTCAAAATGGTCCGACATGTTCGCTGCAATATCGCAGTACCGCAAAAAATCGCAGATCGCCGCCATTACTAGTAAACAATAACCCCCCCCCCAGAAATGAATTCTCATCGTCTGTAAACGTGGCAACTTTTGCGCAAACCAATCAATAAACACCAATTGCGATTTTTTTTTACCAAAAATATGAGGAAGAATATAAATCGGCCAAAACCGATGGAAAAAAATGTTTGTTTTTTTGGCTTTTTTTTTCATTTGTATTTGAGCAAAAAGTAAGAAATGTGGGTTTCCTGACAGACTCCATGGCAGCCTATGTGTGGGTTTAGCCCCACCTCTAATACCCTATAGGACACCACTCCCATAAATCTTTGCTCCGAACCGGCGGCCGTGTTCCTTTTTTGTCCTCCTCGCAGGACAGAGTAGATGGTCCTCTTACCTGAAGACTTTCCTGCCGCAGGATAGCTGAGCTGCGACTTAGGAGATGGACAAGTCGCATACCCCTATAAGCCCTAGCTACTAGCAGGGTATGGAGGGGGGCATGGCAGCAGTGTTTGTACCTGTCTTTCTTGTTGATAGGAGCTTTCCCTCTCTGATTGTTTCCCTGGTGGTCCGTGGCTGACAGGCATGGTGGCTGGTTTCCAAATGCGTTCCAGCCGTTGTTCACTTCCCGGTTTATTGACCGCGGCTGTATCACTCATGCGCGAGTCCGGGTCAGGAACGAGGCCTGGTTGGCGCGTGCGCGGTGCTGCTGAAGTGGCGGCGGCCACACGTGCGCCCTGACGTAGCGGTGACGTCACTGGGGAGGCACCAGATTTAAACGGGGAGAACCCCGCAGTCTTTGGGAATGATTGCGGGCTTCAGCGGCAACTTCCCCAAGCAGTTTCCTGCCTGTTCCAAGGTAGGCAGGGGTATTGCTGGGGTCCGGGCTCCTGTGGGAGCTGCATTTGACTTAACAAAGTTCTTCTCTTGTAGCCTCCATGGAGTCCGCTGGTACCAGGGACACTTCACCGCCAGCCTGTGGCCAGCCCTCCCACTGCAGGTACGCTCTCCCTGTGTGGTAGCCTGTGGGGGGAGGGGGAGTATGGCAGAGGCTCTTACCCTAACCCCTGTGTTTACTTTCCTCTGCTTCTTGTTTTTAGCTCCTCTAGGTCGGATCATCATCGCAGTTCCCACAGAAGAAGTGCTTCATCTAAGTCCCGTGGCCGACATTCTTCTTCCAGATCTAAGCACCACGGGTCACCCTCCAGGTCAAGTTACCGTGGTAGGGATCCAGCCTATCACTCGGCAACCCACTCCAGTCGCTCAGCTGAGCATACCTGCTGGGGGTGCAGGTCGCGGGCACCAATTGGGAGATCTCTCTGTGACCCCTGCTACGCAAGAGCTGCCGGCGAAAGAAGGGAGAAGGTACAGCTGGAGTCCCTTGTGAAAAGGGTCGTAAAGGAGTCTCTTAAGGAGATAGGATTCAGGGTCCGGGGAGCCGTATGGGGGGTTTGATTTTGCCCTGGTCGGCCCGTTGGTCAAAGCAGTAAGGGATGCCCTGGATTGGGAGGATCCTGTGGTCGCTCCTCCTAAACAGAGGAAGTATTTCAAACAGCTAAAGAAGGACCGAGCCAACTTCCCCTTTCTTACGGAGCTGGGTGAAGTCATCTCGGAGGAGTGATCCAAGACTGACAGGAAAAACTCCTTGTTACCTAAAATTCCGAAGCTGTATTCCTTCAAAGAAGAGGAGGTCAGTCACTTGGAATCAGCCCCCCTAGTGGATGCGGCTGTAATGCGACTGGTCAAGCATGTCACACTCCCTCTGGAGGATACAGTCTCCTTTAGGGATGCCCTGGACAGACGGATCGACTCTGACCTTAAGAAGGCATACCTGTCTGCGGGTATGGCATGTAAGCCTGCCCTGGCGGCGACATCAAAGGCAATGGAGTGGTGGACAGACAGTTTGGACGAGACGCTCAGGAGTGTCTCGGACGAGGTGGCCAAGAGTTCCCCCATACAGGAGCTTAGGCTTAGACAAGTGTTTGCGCACAGCCCTTACTCTATATGTCAGAAACTATGTATAGCATATGTTTGTCTAAAAAAAAAAAAAAAATACAAAAGTAAAGTAAAGAAACATCACAGCAACCTATGTTCCCAGAGTTCTGAATGTCCAAGCGGATTTTCTTTCTCAAGTCCGTCTGGACAACGAGTGGTCGCTCAACGAGGAAGTGTTTGCGTGGATCTTATCTCTAGGGGTATCTCCAGAGGTAGACCTTTTCGCCTCTCGGTGCAACAAGAAGCTAGCAAGGTATTATTCGAGGTTCCGGGACCCTCAGGCCTACGGGGTCGATGCTCTCACGGAGCAATGGAGGTTCCGCAGGGCGTATGCCTTTCCCCCGATTCCGATAATCCTCCAATTTCTGCGAAGACTCAGAACGGAAGATGTGGAAGTGGCCGCCGTGATCCCATACTGGCCCAACAGGGTGTGGTTCTTGAAAGGGAAAGGTTGGAGGCACTAGGGTGTCCGAAGGAAGCAATTCCCACACTCCTAAGTGCAAGACGAGTGAGTACGAACCAAGTCTACGAGAGAATCTGGTCCAGGTTCACAAGCCATATGTCCTCCCAATCCAACTCCTGTGGTTCCCCATCAGTCCAGGACATCCTGAGTTTTCTGCAGTCGGGTCTGGACCTAGAACTAGCTGTAAGTTCTCTCCGGGTACAGGTATCGGCAACCTCTGCCTTTACTGGTACTTCATGGGCCAGGCACGCCCTAGTTCAGAAATTCTTCAAGTTGAGACCACAGAGAAAACCACGGTTTCCTAAATGGGATCTGCCACTGGTTCTCAAATTTTTCTCACGGATGCACAGAACACTCTCAATCAGTGAGCTTGCTTGCAAGACCACTTTCCTTGTGGCCATTAAATCGGCAAAGAGAATCTCAGAGATCCAGGCCTTGGGAGCCAAAAAACCTTTCCTTACTTTCTTCCCAGACAGGGTGGTCTTGGTTCCAATGCTGGGGTCAAATCCCAAGGTTACTTCAATCTTCCATGAAAATCAGGAGATAGTGCTACCCTCCTTCGAGACAATGGATGGCTCGGGCTTGGACCCCCTTGATGTGGGGGTCAACCTAAGACTGTATCTGGAAGCCACGGCTCCTTTTTGTCAATCTGATCATCTATTTGTCTTACTCAATGGGAAGAAAAAGGGGCTGAGAGCCTCCGTCAGATCCATTGCTGGGTGGATTGTCCAGGCGATCCAGTGGGCCTATAAGGAAAAGGGCTTGGCTCCGCCACAGGCGGTGACAGTGCACTCAACTAGAAGTATCTCAACCTCGTGGGCGGCTTCACGACATGTCGCTCCCGAAGTGATCTGCAGGGCAGCCTCCTGGTCTTCAATCCATACGTTCATGTCACATTATTGTGTGGAGCCAGCTGCTCTATCTTCTGTTATCTTTGGCCGTCAGGTATTGTCAGTGGACGGTGTTAAATAAATCTTTTTGTTCAGCATTTTTTCCCCCCCGGGTATGTTGGCAAGTTATTTCCCACACATAGGCTGCCATGGAGTCTGTCAGGAAAATGGAACATTTCCTACCACTTACCGTAATTTTCCTTTCCTGATGGACTCCATGGCAGCTGGAGTCCCTCCCAAATGTCTGGAGTAGGCTAGTTATGGAACACGGTCACCGGCTCGGAGCCAAGATTTATGGGAGTGGTGTCCTATAGGGTATTAGAGGGCTAAACCCACACGTAGGCTGCCATGGAGTCCATCAGGAAAGGAAAATTACGGTAAGTATTTGGTAGGAAATTTTCTGTTTCTTTTTTTTTTTAATTGTCGCTCATCTTTTGTTTATAGCGGCGATCAGAAATGATGCAGAGGTGATTAAATACCACCAAAAGAAAGCTGTATTTGTGGGAAAAAAGGACACAAATTTAATTTGGGTACAAGGTTGCACGACCGCGCAATTGTCAGTTAAATCGACGCAGTGCTGAATCGCAAAAAGTGCTCTGGTCCTAAAGTGGGAAATCCTTCCGGGGCTGAAGTGGTTAAAGTGGAGCCCCCCCCCAAATAAAAAAATTAAAAGTCAGTAGCTACACATACTGTAGCTGCTGACTTTTAATATTAGGACAATTACCTGTCCTGTAATCCAGCAATGTTGACACCCCAGCCGATGTTTCCATCAGCTCTTGGGTGCTGCCGCTGCCATTGCCTGTAAGGGAAACCAGCAGTGAAGCCTTGAGGCCTCACAGCCTGTTCCCTACTGCGCATGCTTGAAGCGCGCTGTGCTTTCTGAATGGCCCCGTAGTGGGGGAAGGAGAAGGGGGCCAAACTTCCAAGTGATCTTGCCACAATGAGATCTCCTGGAAGTGAAAAAACAGGTACTCGCTTCCCCCGGAAAGTTGCCAAATGGGGCATCAGAGGGGGGGGGGGGAGAAAACAGATAAGAGGAGCTTCCACTTTTGGGTGGAACTCCACTTTAAGATTCTTGAAGCAGGTAAGAGCAGATATCTTTCAGTGTCAAACGCTTACTCTTGGTAAATATACAAAGGATATGCAATGCAAAGAAGTTCACAATAAGGTAAACAGTAGTAACCAGTAGGTTATAAAAGAACCTATGTCCCCAGGAATAAAAGGGAAGAGAATGACCTTTTATGCCAGACTGCTACCTTAAAATCCTGACGTCATGGGCCCAACCAGTGTGTGGCACAATTATAAAAGTTATAAGAAATGCAACAATTAGTCACTGAGAAGAGTTCCTCTTAATGTGTGCAGATAGTGTGCACAGAATCTGTGGAGGGGGAAGGTGGTGGTGGTGGTGGGGGGGGGGGGGGGGGGGGGTCATTGAAGGAGTCCTTGTGATGTAGATGTTCAGTGTTTTTCAGCTAGCTCAAAAAGGGCCCAGAGGGATTGCTGTGCAATGGCGACCAGCAACAGAAGAAAAATAGAAGTGTTTCCTTTTTGAGGCTGTAATGTAAAGAGATGGGATAAAGGTGTCTGCAGGCAGCATCTTTGTGGGGTGTACACAGGGTGGGCTTCTGTCCACTCACCAATCCTGATGATACCAAGGCTCAAGGGAATAGGATGTCCTGAAACAGGCTCTTGAAGAATCTGCAACTACTGAAGGGTGCCTGGCCATGCACCCAGCGACGCTTAAATTCTGCTGTAGCTGTACCGGCAATGATGAGAGTGACCCCCAATAGTCGGCTGACAGGGAGCTAGCAATGGTGGTTCTGCTCGCTCACTCGCCAGGGACTCTCCATGCCACATAGGCTGCAGCGCCTGCTCAGATCTCAGCCGGGTCTCTGCTCTCAGCTTTAGGCAGTGGTCCCAAGAAAAAGACTCCTCACCGAACCAGGCTATTTATGTCCTCACCCAGCATTCTTCTCTTTCTCCGAACTGACTGGAGATTGCAATCTGCAACAATCTGGCTCCAATGCAAATCCTGGCTTCTCGGACCACATATCCCACAGTCCCCTACTCTCACTTATACTCTCTGCTTGCTCTGCATTCATGAGTTGATGACACAGTATCCATGCTGAACACTAGAGGGAAACAAGCTCACTGCAGCTGGTGTAACAGAATGTCCCACAATGACACAGGCAAAGTTAGTCAGCACCTGGCTACATTTAACTTTCTGGACACCTGCACTGCTGAACACCAATCCTATCCTGAGAAATAATCCCATGAAGAATTTTGGTGAATAGACAATTCTAGGAGTGGTCCTCTGTAGCTCTCACTGGTACCTTCTGACCTCCACCCAATACAAGATACAGCAGTGACAAGGAGGTCAGCAGAAGGAAACAGTGAGAGCAGCAGGGGACCACAGAGATTTACACTTCTGGAAGTCTTGTTTCCCAACAGATTTTGAGGGATCATTTCTCAGAATCAGAGCAGTGTTTAGCAGCACTGGCAGCATGAAAGAGGAGTATTTACATTTGTCTTTTTACAGGTAAGCCTTGTTGAGAAATTTGTGTATAGTGTCAAGGTGATTTTAAAGGAAAAGTATATATGCGCATTGATATTTAATAATTATTTTGTGTCCATCAGCTGATTGCTGTCTACTTCCAATGTTCCTGTTGTCTGCTGCCCCAAACATAAAAAATATATTATATTGTTTCAACGTCCACATGAATTGTTTGTCTCCTCTGAAAGGTCTCCACTGAAAAATGCTTCAAGAGCAAACTGACTAAAAACAAAATCTGATAGTGGCCCAATAAACAGAAAATAATTTATCTCAATTTTTTATCACTCTCATTCTTCACTATGGAGGGAGTAGAATGATGCGAAATAGAAATGAAGGAGGCCACTACCAACACTTCCAGTGATAAAATGTAAAAAAAAATCATAATTGCAAGACAGATGTTCACTACCAGCTAATCAAATTTTGGGTTCAAATTCTCCAATCAAGCCATCCTCTGACGTTAGGGTTCTGAGGTTATCAGGCTCATCATATTCCATTGGCCTTCCATTTATCAAATTCGTGTTTAGAAATCTTTAGCCCAGGTTGATGATCCTATAATATCTGTGGGTACCGTTAGTACCATTAAATTGTGTTCTGGGTAGGTAAAGTGAAGATATTTGCAAATAGTTAGAATGGTTAGATAGTTAGATAGTAAGGTTAAACAACGTGGTTAAAATTCATAAAACAAATAATATATTATACTATGGATATTCTCACTGTCAGCTCAGTATACTTAACATTGCAATTCCTGCTTTTTTGGGCATCTTTAAATGTCATTAAACACACTATAAACACCATCTACAGGGAAAGGAACATACTGTAATTACACAAGCTATACATTGCGCCAGACTTCATCACTGCTACTGAGTTACAATAGGCACTTGTTATGAAAACAAGGTTATCATGCCCTGTTATGATAACCTTCACATAGTGAAATTCTACATGGTTTCCTTTGATCAAAATTAAGCTTACCATTGAAATGTTATAAAAATATACTTTGCTTTCTCCCTAACGCTCTTAAACGGAAATCACACCTATGCATTGCTTTTTCTCAGTTATCACATATTCTTATTGATTATTTTCTCAAATGAAATACTTGTTGCTTGAAGAAAATGATCTGCTGGTTTACACAAGTGGAATTAGGTAAAGCTTGTTCAATTAATTTTTATGTAAAGATGGATATTCCATAGTTACAGGTCAGGAATAACTAACACAGAGTTCAAAGGTCAGAAATACATAGCACAGAGTTCAGACAATGGCTGCTAACATGTATAACCCAGTGTAGACCCTGACATGTTCCCTGTGCCCAGCTGCTAGATTACAGTTTTGCCCGGCGTAAAAAACGAGTACAAAACAACTCCTGTGCTCAGATCCAACAACCCAGAGTCAGTCACATATCGAACATATGGACTACAATGAAAAGTCCATATGTGCGTGAAAGTCACTTTGCACTCAAAGGTCTTGCTGCCCTCCTTAGGACCATGGGCACCCAAAAGGTACTAGAGAATAAAACACAAGAGAGGGCCGCACCGACCTAGTGCAGTCGGGGCACCCCTCTCGTGTTTTCTTCCCCAGATTACTGTTTTGCCCATCCCTAATGAGTGGCCCTTGCAGCACCTTACCTGCCTGTTCTGGTGCTCTGATTTCCCGCTAATCCGCCCCTCACATCTATCTTCAGCATCTATGATGTAGAAAATGGGCAGGATGGATGTGTGGGGTGGCCAGCGAAGCTAGTGTACCTGCACACTTTAGTGCGAAGGTTCTGTGTGCATTCCTTCAGCCCAGAGTATACTGTACACTGTTCTCTGATAACCATCATTTCACAGCCTTCGTTGGATTGGGATTTTTTATTCAGCTTGTAATAGTTTTTTTTTTATCACATGTTGTTTTTTTTTTAATTGGAAATTGGATATTTGCTCAGCGCAACATGTTTTTATTACTAGTGTCAGATTGCCTGTCATACTAGTCCCACTATAAGTTGCTAAACCTCCAAATTTTCAGGAAACATTACACTTAAATGAATTTTATTTCAAGCAAACACTATACAATATCACATTTTTGTTAAAATGTAAAAGATGATATTACATCATGTGAACAGATACCAAACATGCCAAGATTTTTACAGTGATACCTTACAACATGCACGTTTGCACTTGAGTACGGTGGGGGGGTGGCGGGTGCGAGAAGGGTTTAATTTTTTTTCAAATTTTATTTATTTATTTTTTTACACTGTTTACATTTTTTAAAGTTAACTTCATTGCTATTGCAAGGAGTGCACTAGACCCCCTGTGATAGATTTGAGCTGTGACAGGTACTCTTTATTGAGACATCAGGGTTCTATTAGACCCTAGATGCCTTTCTTGCCCTCCTAGGCAGCTGATTGAAGAGCGAGACCAGGGAAAGACAGCTCTGAAACCAGAAATGATTACCGTATATACTCAGGTATAAGCCGAGTTTTTCAGCACATTTTTTGTGCTGAAAAAGACCCCCTCGGCTTATACCCAAGTCAGTGTCTGTGGGTGATCAGTAGTTTCACATTAAACAGAGCCGTGCTGCTTCTAAGAGCCGTTCTGTGCTTGTAACTGTGACTAATCACATTGGAATGTAGAGAATGCTGAGAGAGGTGTCAGATTTTCAGCTTGATGTCGGCAGGTGGGCGGGACAAGCTGATGTTAGCTGTTCAGTCCCGCCCACCTCCTGATCTCAGTGAAGAGCTGCAGCTCTCTCTCAGCATTCTCTACATTCCAATGTGATTAGTCACAGTTAAAAGCACAGAACGGCTCTTAGAAGTAGCACAGCTCTGTTTAATGTGAAACTACCTTACTCATCCCTTATGTGTTCTGGCTACAGTCTCTGTGTCCTGGCTAAAATCCCTGTGTCCTGGCTAATATCCCTGTGGCCTGGCTAATATCCCTGTGTCCTGGCTAAAATCCCTGTGTTCTGGCTAAAATCCCCGTGGTCTGTCTGCTGCATTTCCCACCCTAAGCTTATACGCGGGTCAATACGTTTTCCCATATTTTTTGGGCAACAGTAGGGGGTCGGCTTATACACGGGTCGACTTATACACGAGTATATATGGTAAATCCTCATCACTTTCAGCTTCATTCATCATGGAGGAGATGGAGGAATGGATTTTCCTCCATCTCCTCTGTGGGTAGCCTATCTGAGTACTTAGTTGTCCCCAGCTTACTGGTGGAATGGGACAGCCCAGGAATGAAAGTGGACAGCACTTGGAGGGGGGTACTGCTGCACTGTAAAAGTGATTGGACAGCCCAAACTTTTAACCCTTACCTTTGACTCTGACTTTGACCTGTGAACCTAACTTTGGCGATAATTATAACCCTGACAGTGACCTAGATCAAGTCCTGATCTACCTTTTTTTTCATTATTAATATGATTAAAAATACATTTTATACACACTCTTCTGTTTACAGTTTTTTCCTCTAGCAAGGAGAAAAATATACAATGTATATTTTTCTCCATTTTTTCCATATAAAGGAGAAAACAACACAGGGGTGGGCAGCGACTGATCATTGTGATAGCCACTTAGAGACAGCCTTATTACAGGAGTCAGGTGATCGGTAACTGTGACTCCCAGTTCCTGATCTTTAGTATAAGATCTTTGACTCTCAGCGAAAGCTCAGTCTTTGTGCTGGAAGTTCACTCTCAGCATAAACACAGTGGTGCACATATGTGATCCCACAGAACAAGACCTGCTTCAGTGAGGCCGAATATATGCATATGCTCATTGGGAAGGGGTTAAAGTACACTGTGCAGTTTTGTAACATGCTGCTTACACTTGCTGGCATATCTGTAGGGCATTCAGATCACCCCCAAAGCCTGGCTGAAAAGCTCCCACATTGTTTGCATTAACCTATTCTGGATAATCAGCAGGACAAAAAAAAAATCTGTTTAGAAAACTCAATATTTCTAAAACTGAGCTTGTTATATTTCCTCCTTCCCGACCCCCCCCCCCCCCACCATGACTTTACATTAGGCTTCATGCACACAGGACTTAAAAAAAAAAAAACAGCATTATATTAACGCCGTTTTTTCGCGTTTTTAAAGGGCCAGCGTTTTTTTTTTCCCAATTGGTCTAAAACGTCCAAAAACATTGGGGATTGTTGTTTTTAACCACTTCAGCCCCGGAAGGATTTCCAGCTTTAGGACCGGAGCCCTTTTTGCGATTCGGCGCTGCGTCACTTTAACTGACAATTGCGCAGTCGTGCGACGTTGTACCCAAACGAAATTTGCGTCCTTTTTTTCCCACAAATAGAGCTTTCTTTTGGTGGTATTTGATCACCTCTGCGTCATTTCTGATCGCCGCTATAAACAAAAGAAGAGCAACAATTTTGCAAAAAAACCCAAATTTCTTACTTTTTGCTAAAATACAAATCCAATAAAAATACAAAAAAACATTTTTTTTCACCTTTTTTGGCCGATTTATATTCTTCCTCATATTTGCGATAAAAAAAATCGCAATCCGCGTTTATTGATTGGTTTGCGCAAAAGTGGTCGCATTTACGGATGATGAGAATTCATTTTTGGGGTTTTTTTTTTTTTTTACTAATAATGGCGGCGATCTGCGATTTTTTGCGGTACTGCGATATTTCAGCGGACATGTCGGACCATTTTGACACTTTTTTGGGACCATTGGCACTTATACAGCCATCAGTGCTATAAAAATGCACTGATTACTGTGTAAATGCCATTGGCAGTGAAGGGGTTAACCTGCAGGGGGCGCTCTAAGGGTTAACTGTGTTCCCTGGGCGTGTTCTAACTGTATGGGGACTGCGCTAACAGGGGAAGGGAAGTGGTCACAGCCTTCACGTACAGGAAGGCTGTGATCACAGCCCTTCCCCCTCACACAGAGCGGAGGTCCGTGTTTA
>BLSH010465673.1:648240-660569 GCA_018402905.1 Glandirana rugosa
ACTGTATCTGATTTGTCTACACAAGAAGTGGTCTACAATTACATCTGGTGAAGAACACATCTGTTTAGTCTATGTCACTTTTATTCTTGCCGCTAATAATAATTTAACATCTGGTGAAGAACACATCTGTTTAGTCTGTGTCACTTTTATTGTTGCCGCTAATAATAATTTAACATCTGGTGAAGAACACATCTGTTTAGTCTGTGTCACTTTTATTCTTGCCGCTAATAATAATTTAACATCTGGTGAAGAACACATCTGTTTAGTCTGTGTCACTTTTATTCTTGCCGCTAATAATAATTTAACATCTGGGGAAGAACACATCTGTTTAGTCTGTGTCACTTTTATTCTTGCAGCTAATAATAATTTAACATTACCCCCATTTTTCTTCCTTTTGCAGACCTCTAGGACCTTCCTGGGCTTTTTTACAGCAATTTTAAGAATTTTTATTAAAATTACCAGAACCCCGGACCCGAACCCGGACTTTTTTTGAAAAGTCCGGGTCCGGGTCCCGGACACCCCAAAGTTCGGTACGGACCCGAACTTTACAGTCTGGGTTCGCTCAACTCTAGTCATTACCAAAAATCATATAATAACATCACTAATCTACACTACAAGAACCACCAAATAGCACAGTATAAAGAAGAATAAACTCCTGACTAATGTAATTCCACCATCTATATGTTCAAAGAAATGCAGTATATGTGTATTTATGTGTAGGAGGGTTGCACACTTGGCAGCCTGGTGGCTAACAGCTTAACGCTTCTACCTGGCAACACTGGGTTTGCATCCTGAGCATGCCACTTCATGTAGAGCAGTTGTCTGTTCTCTCTATGTTGTTAAATATAACGCATGTCCTTACCAAAATTATGTCTAAATGTAGTATTTATGTGTAGGAGGGTTGCACCACCATTGAAAATTGTGTCATATGTTTTCCATGGACAAGGACTATAATCAGGTTTAGGAGTGTGTCCATGGGAAGGATTTGACCTTTCTTCCAGAAGCGTATTTGTGAGGTCAGGCACTGATGTTGGATGATAAGTCCTGGTTTACAGTAACTGCTCTAATTCATTCCAAAAGGTGTTCTATGAGGTTAAGGTCAGGACTCTGTGCAGGCCAGTCAAGTTCCTCCACCCCAAACTTACTTATCCATGTCTTTATGGACCTTGCTTTGTGCATTGGTGTGCAGTCATGTTGGAACAGAAAGGGGCCATCCCCAAACTGTTCCCGCAAAGCTGGGAGCATGAAATTGTCCACAATGTCTTGGTATGCTGATGCTTAAGCCTGGGTTCACATTAGTGCTATCACAAACATTGCATGTGATTCACACCCGTACCGTAGGTGCCGATCACATGTCTGTGCGATGCAAGTTCAGCCATATAGTTCTATGGCTGAACTCGCATTGGATTCGCAGAAACAAATGTGCAGGGTCCTTTTATTCCCTCACCAAAATCGGATCGCATGGGTGTTCTCACTCATGCGATCCGATTCCTGTCGGGATCCACAGTTCGCACTTCGATCTATGAACCGATCTGGGGGTGTGATTAATATTGTATTGACACCTGCAGCGGTTCACAGAAGGCAGTGTGAACTGCCTGTGGGAGAGGTGTGATGCAGGAACCGGTGCTGGAATCCTGCTGGTTCCTGCATCGCACCTATGTGAACCTGGGCTAAGGCCGCTTTCACACTTGTGCGACCTGAAAGTCGCACGACTTTACTGCGATTTTGATGCAACTTGAGGAAATGCCTGTGTAATCTTAAAGAATTACCAGAATACAAGATTAATAAATGTATTTTCTATGGTTGGTTGTGGTCAACTCTATAGTGTAGTGGTTTCCTTAATTACCTTCAAAGGTTACAGCTACGAGTTTGAATCCTACAGATGGAATCACCACACCTTGCATTGTACTCAGCATTATATGCTGAAAATATGTGAATGCCATTTTGCTGCGGCAGTACCCAGGTCCCCATACATTGTTTATAGCAAATAATTTTCATACAAACCTTCAATGGATTTTGCAGGTTCAAGCCCAATTGACATCAGCTATTCCCACATATGCAGATTAAGAAGGCATATTCACGGCAATAGCACAATTTCCCGTTCGCATGATCGCCCAGTTGAATCCTAACTGACTTAAATGGGCGTTATTTTTAGGTGTCGTGTGATCGCATATTTGCGCTATAGTGAATTAGCTCCGATGTGTCCAGGCCTCATTGTTGCCTCCTCCTAGATATAGCCTGGAAGGAAGAACCTCAAAACCCTAAAACCCTGCTCATCATTATTGTGCTGGGCCAATTGAAATGGGATATATTGCACTCTTAGGCATGGGTCTTTGCCTTCCTGCATAGCTGTGTGGGTAGAATTATGTTTATGTGGGATGCAAGGATTATGTTTAGGGTTATGTTTAGCTTATGTAGGATCCAATTTTTTCCATTTTGTGGTGAAGGGTTTGAACCTCTGTCAGTTTTTTTTCTTGTTGTCTATGCCCACATTTGGGAAGTTTACTCCCTCTATGTGTCCTTAAGCCCACTGTCATGCAGATTGGAAGTGAGGGGAAATCTACATTTTCCCCTCTTCACAACAATTTTCATTTTCTTTGCTACATCTCAGAGAATTTAGATTGCCACTGGACTGCAAGAAGTTTAAGCACCCACTTTATTTTCCTGGTTGGCAACGACATTTCCATGCTGACAATACAAAGTCTGATTTCTCACTTCTTGAAGTCAACTTAGGTTGCCATGTCTGGCAAGGGTGGAACCCCAGTATAGATTTAAGAAATATTTATTTAATATAAAACCTATATGACAATTTTTTTAGATTTACTTTTATATATACACAATACGTCACGTCAATCTATGATATTTTACACTCATAAATTCAAGCTGATACATGCAATTAAAGTTTTTGTGAATTTAATTTGTTATTAAGAGTAATAAATAATGCATAATAATACAAATTTCATATGCTACATGCTTTACATAGTTTACCTCAGTGTTTCATTTGCTAACCGCCTAACTCTGATGACTTTGACATTAAATACCGGGCTTATGGAAGCAGCTAGCTGCCATAATAACACCATTATTATTTTTTTCCTTTAGGTGGTTGGCTTTCAGATACAAGTGATATCCCAGTGGCAGATTCACTAGGGGATCACTTTTATAGGTGGCGGGAAAGGTGCCCCCCCTAGCCTCCTGCCCCACTCTGCTTCCTGTTTGTTTTCAAGCTTACTGGAGCCATCAGTAAGCCCGGAACCAATCCGATGCGGTTCGATGGCTATGTAGGAAGTGAGTGAGGGCAAGATAGCCCCCACTTGGCTCTATGCCCTTGGAGGACCAGAGCGACCTCTGACGCCACTTCCGGTCCTTGGGCTTAAAGACATAATTTTTGCAAAGTGTAAAAAAAAAATTTTTTCCTTTTGCATTTAAGCCTAAAATGAGAGATCTGGGGTCATTTTGACAAGGGATGTTTACATTTCTTGTAATAGGAATAAAAGTGATAAAAAAAATTAAGGGACAGTGTAAAAATAAAAAGTAAAATAAATAAGAAAAAAAAATTAAAGCGCTCCATCCCCCTGTGCTTGCGTACAGAAGCGAATGCATACACATATGTAAACGGTGTTCAAACCACACATGTGAGGTATTGCCACGATAGATAGAGCAAGAGCAATAATTTTAGTGCAGGACCTCCTCTGTAACTCTAAACAGGTAACCTGTAATCATTTTTAAAATGTTGCCTATGGAGATTTTTAAATACAATAGTTTGTCTACATTCCATGAGCGTGCACAATTTTAAAGCATGACATGTTAGGTATCAATTTACTCAGTGTAACATCATCTTTCACATTATACAAAAAAATTGGGCTAACTTTGCTCTTTTATTTTTTTTTAATTCATTAAAGTGTATTTTTTCCCAAAAAATTGCATTTGAAAGGCTGCTGTGCGAATACAGTGTGACATAAAATATTGCAATGACTACCATTTTATTCCCTAGGGTCTCTGCTGAAAAAAAAAAAAAAAATATATATATATATATATATATATATATATATATATACATATAATGTTTGGGGTTTCTATGTAATTTTCTAGCAATAGGTACAGATTTTTACAAAATGTCAGAATGTTTTTTTCTGCATGTTTTTTTTCTCTGCATCCTTGTTCAACTTTTCATATATTTAATGGTGCATATTGTTTGGTTATCCAAAACACACACATTACTACCACAATCTGCCAGTGTCAGTTTATCTGCAGTAATGGTTGTGTGTAAATTCCCTAGGAGATGTGACAGCTATAACTGCCACAAGCAGTGTGTGCTGTGTCTGTATATTACATACATCTGTTACTGCAGAGAACAGTAAGCATACACCATTCAGCTGTTCCACATAACTTCAGGCATGACTAAATGCAGTACGGCTCTGTGGAACTCATCCAACTTTGCATGACGTGTTCAAGAAAGTGAAACGTGTTTTTCAATATCTGCAATGCTTTAACACATACCTCCTAAATGAAAGGACTTGTTCAGTGAGGCTCAGAACAATGCGCAAAGTGTAGAACAATGAGCATATTTATGGCTTTGTAAACTGATTTCAGTACAATGATATTTGTTTGTTAGGATTTGCAGATCTTTGTGCATCCTATTGCTTATAATTTTTTACTGAAACATTGATTTTGCATTCCCATCTCTAAAACATGCAAAGCAAAGAGAAAGCTTCAATTTAGTTGCTGTTCAAAGGAAACCTGCATTGAGAAAAATATGGAGGCTACTTTGTCTAACTTCTCTGTCTGAAAATGCTAGCTGCCTGGTTATAATGCATGCTTTCTGAGTGACTTTGGGGTAAGCTCCACGTGTATTTTTTCATTATCTCTCCATTTCACAAGGCACTGATAAAATAAGGCAGCTCCTGGGGAAGCGGCTAAGCCATGATATGTGTGGAGTTTTAATAGGCATTGATTAAGTTCTCTCTATTGGTTGCTTTTCGGTCTGTACCACATTTTTGAAGAACTGTATGAATACTGACTATATATACTTGGGTTATTTATTTCTTGCATGATTTACTTTGTTTTGTAATGATTGTTATTTATTATTTTAAGTGGTACGTTAATATAACACAATCATGATCTAGATCAGGTGAGGGAGGACCAATTAAGTGACTTGGTAACCGGTTGTGGGCCACAATGAGTGGAGCGGGCGGATTACAGGCCAGTGTCCACTTTGCAGAGCCAACATGGACACAGCCCGCTCTACTTTATATCCTCCAATCCGTCCAGGCATAAGGGGACGGATCCCCTTCCATTTTTTTAACGGAATGGTTTGGAGGTAGGTGGGTGTAAATGGACACAAGTCCACCATAGAGGTGAATGGAGGTTCCAATTGGGTCCACCTGAAAAACTGACAGGCAAACCTGATTGGACTGATCATGTGAAAGGGGCCTAGGACTGCTATCACACTAATGCACTGCGGTATACCCGCATCGCAGGTGCAGCACAGTGCACCTGTGGCTATCCTGGGGGTTAGCTGCACATTGCCGTAGAATTCTATTATGTCCTGCAGGTGTGGTGCACTTTCTGAAAGTGCTTTCAGAATGCGCACTAAACCCACAGGTAATAACAGATGTCTATGGCTCAGTGCAGGTAACCTGTAGGTGCAGATCAGTTTAAAAGCAGCCCAGAGTAATCAGTGCACAACTAGAACAGATATGCCCATCACTATGTGATTTTAAAAACTGACTTTTAAACACAATCATCACTTCAGGAATCACCTTGCAGGTATCGCCAGCTGTTACTGTCTCAGGCAGAGTGCATTTGGTATCACTCTGCCTGTGACAAGAGAAGGCGCTATACAGGAAGCATCGGCTCTGCTCTCTACTTTAAGACTCCAGGGCTCAGCTGTACTAATGCTAATCTATTGGGGACATACCTTCCTCTTGTCCTCCCCTCCATTGAGAAAAGGTCTTTCACCTGTAACACTATCTGTGAATGGGGCAGAGTCTCATCAGTCACAAAATTCTCTCCCCATTCACAGGTCGCGGTACAGGCAATGACAACACTGATGAAATGACACTTTGCTACAATGTAAAGTAGTGAGTGTACAGCTTATATAACAGTGTAAATTTGCTGTCCCCTCAAAATAACTCAACGCACAGCCATTAATGTCTAAACCACTGGCAACTAAAGTGAGTACACCCCTAAGTGAAAATGTCCAAATTGGGCCCAAAGTGTCAATATTTTGTGTGGCCACCATTATTTTCCAGCACTGCCTTAACCCTCATGGGCATGGAGTTCACCAGAGCTTCACAAGTTGCCACTGGAGTTCTCTCCTACTTCTCCATGATGACATCACAGAGCTAGTGGATACTAGAGACCTTTCACTCCTCCACCTTCCTTTTGAGGCTCCCACAGATGCTCAATAGGGTTTAGGTCTGGAGACATGCTTGGCCAGTCCATCACCTTTACCCTCAGCTTCTTTAGCAAGGCAGTGGTCGTCTTGGAGGTGTATTTGGGATCATTATCATGTTAGAATACTGCCCTGCAGCCCAGTCTCTGAAGGGAGGGGATCATGCTCTGCTTTAGTATGTCACAGCACATGTTGGCATTCATGGTCCCTCAATGAACTGTAGCTCCCCAGTGTCGGCAGCACTCATGCAGCCTCAGACCATGACACTCCCACCACCATGCTTGACTGTAGGCAAGATACACTTGTCTTTGTACTCCTCACCTGGTTGCTGCCACACACGCTTGACACCATCTGAACCAAATAAGTTTATCTTGGTCTCATCAGACCACATGACATGGTTCCAGTAATCCATGTCCTTAGTCTGCTTGTCTTCAACAAACTGTTTGCGGGCTTTCTTGTGCGTCATCTTTACAAGAGGCTTCCATCTGGGATGACAGCCATGCAGGCCAATTTGATGCAGTGTGCAGCATATGGTCTGAGCACTGACAGGCTGACCCCTACCCCTTCAACCTCTGCAGCAATGCTGGCAGCACTCATATGTCTGTTTCCCAAAGACAACCTCTGGATATGACGCTGAGCACGTGCACTCAACCGCTATGGTCGACCATGGCGAGGCCTGTTTTGAGTTGAACCTTTCCTGTTAAACCACTGTATGCTCTTGGCCACCGTGCTGCAGCTCAGTTTCAGGGTCTTGGCAAACTTCTTATAGCCTAGGCCATCTATGTAGAGCAACAATCCTTTTTTCAGATCCTCAGAGAGTTCTTTGCCATGAGGTGCCCTGTTGAACTTCCAGTGACCAGTATGAAAGCGTGAGAGCGATAACACAAAATTTAGCACACCTGTTCCCCATTCACACCTGAGACCTTGTAACACTAACGAATCACGTGACACTGGGGAGTGAAACTGGTTAATTGGGCCCAATTTGGACATTTTCACTTAGGGGTGTACTCACTTTTGTTGCCACCAGTTTAGACATTAATGTCTGTGTGTTGAGTTATTTTGAGGGGACAGAAAATTTACACTGTTATACAAGCTGTACACTCACTACTTTACATTGTAGCAAAGTGTCATTTCTTCAATGTTGTCAGATGAAAAGATATAATAAAATATTTACAAAAATGTGAGGGGTGTACACACTTTTGTGAGATACTGTATATATTGTGACGTTATACAAGGCACCATAATGGACAGGCGATACTTCTCGCCTCGCATGCAATCACTTTGAGTGACTAGTGAGAGTCCGACCCAGGTTCTGCCAGCCACTGTGGCAGAGCTGGTTCTGACTTTCTGGTCCACTCAAACCACTCTCCACCTACATTTAATTACCAGGAAGAGAGCAGAGGAGAGCTCTATCCTGGATCTCAGAGGGAGAAAGCTGAGTGAGCTCTGTGTGATAATTTGGACTCAAAGATCAAAGTTTGCACTGTTCTTATGTTTTGTGGGTGTCAGGTACAGCCCCACACTGTATAGAAAGGAACCCGATTGTTTAGTTTAAGCACCGGACAGCAAGGTTTTGTTTTCTGTTTTTATGCGTTTTGATCTTGAAAACCTATGATAATAAACCTAGCAAGCTGCCAGATTTTAAAGAAACTGACCTCCATGCTGAATATTTTCCTCTGAAAAGTGATATATATATGCCAATCCACTATATATATATATATATATATATATTTATTCACTAGTCATTCCTAAAATAGTGTTTGTGTTCTAGGTGACAGTAAAGTATATCCAGAAGAATGGAGCTGTTATCCCTGTCCGTGTACACACCATTGTAATATCGGTACAGCACGATGAAACCATCTCTCTGAATGAAATGAGGGAGGCCTTAAAGGAGAAAGTTATAAAGGTGGTGGTCCCTGCCAAGTACCTCGATGAGAAGACTATATACCACCTACAGCCTAGTGGACGTTTTGTTATTGGTGGCCCTCAGGTGATATAACCTGTTGTGTTTAAATTCTTTTTATTCGATCAATTAAAGAGTAACAAAAACAAAACAACACAATTGAAAAATATTTAAAAAGAAGAACAATAGAAAAGCACATGGGTTTCAAAGACAACACAATGAAAATATATAAGAAAAGGTGTACCCCCTGGAAACTTATCTGTGCAACCATATATATCATATTTCCTCCCCCCAAAAAGGAGGCTAGAGGCCTGTGGAAAGGTTAAGACATCCCTCTTCTAAGTACAACTACTTTTCCCGATTTACCTCCTATATATAATCTAAGAGTTACCAGGCTTCTCTACCTAATCCCTACTCCCCACACCCCACCCCTCGTGATCCCCCCTCCAACTCCTCAAGCCACCCCTCAATACCTGACCGATTGTAATACATCCTTTAGGTCAATGTTTCTCAACTCCAGTCCTCAAGGTGCCCCAACAGGTCATGTTTTCAGGCTCTCCATTATTTTACACAGGTGATTTGATTAGTTGCACTGCCTTAGTAATTACCACAGCCGTTTCATCTGAGGGAAATCCTGAAAACATGACCTGTTGGGGCGCCCTTAGGACTGGAGTTGAGAAACACTGCTTTAGATAACTCTTTTCTTCTTATGTTCCAGATTCTAAGGTCAAGTTACTACTCAGCTGATAAATTCCTCCTCTTCTCTTTGCAGCATTTCTTAAAGTGTGCATACTGTAAATCCTAGCAATGAACCTCTCTCATTTACTTCCTTTTGGTCTGTGAAATATACCAATATAAGCTTTTTTTATAATATCTGTTTGATAAGTGAAGTAAAAAAAACTGTTGATACTGCCAGAAAGCTGATGGACTTATGTACACTCTGGGGTTGATTTTTGGCAAATAGGCTTTTTATTCTGCGTGGAAAGCTGCACTTTGCAAGGGAATTATCCTCAGTGCTTAGCGAAGGAGGTGTAGCTCTGCTAACTTCCATTTTCCCATCATGCATAAGTAAAAACACTGTTTTCTTATTTTCCTTGTGATTGGAGGAAATTTCTTTGCAAAGTGAACTACCTATTTGTCTTTTGTAAATCGCCCCTTTATCTCTGTACTTTAATCAGTTAGCATTGTTTCCAGCTTTCTATGTGAACACTCCACCCACCCCAATGTTATTAAAAAGAAAAAAGTAGGAGGGGTTCTGTAATCTTGACACATTTCCATTTTCAAGAATGACAAAATTACTTCTCCATTAATAAAGAACAGTGAGTAGATGCTGTCACTCTAGGATAGGAAGAGTGTTACTTGCAGGATCGCCAGTTGAAAATAAAGAAAAAAAAAGCCTGAAAAGAGTTCTTTTGCAGCCACTACATCTAGGGACTATTACCAAAAGTATTGGGACACCTGCCTTTAGATACACATGAAATTTAATGGCATCCCAGTCCTAGTCCGTAGGGTTCAATATTGAGTTGGCCCACCCTTTGCAGCTATAACAGCTTCAGCTCTTCGGGGAAGGCTGTCCACAAGGTTTAGGAGTGTGTCTATGGGAATGTTTGACCATTCTTCCAGAAGTGCATTTGTGAGGTCAGGCACTGATGTTGGGTGAGAGGGCCTGGCTCGCAGTCTTTGCTCTAATTCATCCCAAAGGTGTGCTATCAGGTTGAGGTGCTGGTCAGTAAAATTCCTCCACCCCAAAATCGCTCATCCAAGTCTTTATGGATCTTGCTTTGTGCACTGGTGCGCAGTCATGTTGGGCCAGGAAGGGGCCATCCCCAAGCTTTTCCCACAAAGTTGGGAGTATGAAATTGTCCAAAATGTATTGGTATGCTGACACTTTAAGAGTTCCCTTCACTGGAACTAAAGGGCCAAGCCCAACCCCTGAAAAACAACCCCACACCATAATCCCCCTCCACCAAATGATTTGGACCAATGCACAAAGCAAGGTCCATAAAGACATGGATGAGCGAGTTTGGGGTGTAGGAACTTGACTGGCCTGACCTCAACCCGATAGAACACCTTTGTAATGAATTAGAGTGGAGACTGTGAGCCAGGCCTTCTCATCCACATCTGTACCTGACCTCACAATTGCGCTTCTGGAAGAATGGTCAAACATTCCCATAGACACACTCTTAAACTGTGTGGACAACCTTCCAAGAAGAGTTGAAGCTGTAATAACTACAAAAGGTGGGCCAACTCAATATTGAACCCTATGGAGGACTGGGATGCCATTAAAGTTCATGTGTGTGTAAAGGCAGGTATCCAAATACTTTTGGTAATATAGTGTATATTCAGTTTTCATTCTGGAATTTAGATATGCCACATATGAAGTTGACCTTCACTTTGGTATGACACATGGATGTCGCCCAGTCATATTGCTTTTTTTTGCCCAAAATACAACTCTCCTACCAATCTGCAAGTTGAAGCAATTAATTACCATTGGTGTGCCCAAATGTATACATATTTGCTGTCTTTTTTTTAGCAGTGCAATAAAAATAAACATGAAATTTCAATACTCATTAATGTAAATAATCTTGCTTTAACTGGTATTCTCAGTGGTACAATGTATGACATTGCAGGGTGATGCTGGAGTCACTGGTCGAAAGATTATAGTGGACACATATGGAGGATGGGGTGCACATGGTGGTGGAGCATTTTCAGGGAAAGACTATACTAAAGTGGATCGTTCTGCTGCCTATGCTGCTCGTTGGGTGGCTAAATCCTTGGTGCATGCTAAGCTGTGTCATCGTGTCCTTGTTCAGGTATGTATGCATGTCTCTTTTTACATTCATATTTACACTTCCTGCACTTGGCCTACTGTCTAATGCAAATCCACCTCTTACACTATTAACCTGGTGAGTCAAAGTATCATGCCTTTGGGCTATATGTAGGTTGGGGTAAGAGCAGCTTAAAAAAAATTAGCTTGTTTATTTGGTGTCAGGACACCAAAACAGGCGACTAGAAGTATAGGGTAGACTGACCTGCTAGCAGTTTTGCTCTAGGTGTGCAGCCAGAGCAGATGAGCTGTAAATACCTGCAATAAAGATGCAGGGGCAGAACCAATGAGAACTAAGTAGGACCACACTAACAGTCAGTAAAGCAGTTGGGAACCTTTTATTACATGCATGATTGTGTTACTGTCAGTAACATGATACATGGGAGGCTCTATGCCAAATCCTGGCAGCCCTGATGTCCTCTTCCACAGCTTATGTCAGCTATGCAGAAATTCATCCCTGATAGGGATTTATAAACTTGACAAATAGAGTTGAGCGAACTTCTAGAAGTCCGGGTTCTGCTGGTTCTGCAGAACTTCGGGACAAAGTCCGGGTCCGGGTCCGGACAGAACCCGAACTTTGTCCCGAACCCCGAACCCCATTGAAATCAATGGAGACCCGGACTTTAAGGTACAAAAAGTGTTGTAAAATAGTCCTGGAAGGTCCTAGAGGTCTGCAAAAGGAAGGAAATGTGGGTAAGGGTGGGACAAGTGACCTACAAAGAAATGGGGACAGGGAAATAACTTTAAATATTTTTTAAAAAATAAAAACTTAAAAAATGCAAAAATGGAGATCATCTTCAAAATGGGTCTGAAAAGTATTAATTAACATTAAAGGCCATAGAACTGTTCTAAAATCATCTTCAAACTGTGTCAAAAAAGTATAAATAAGCCGGGAGTACCCATATCACTGTTCTGCAAAATGTGTGTATCACTTTAAATCAAACCGGAAATCAGTGAACATCTCTTCTGCACAAGTATTTCAAGTCTGTGTGTCACTTTAAATCAAACCGGAAATCAGTGAACATCTTTTATTCACACTTCTTTTTAAAATGTGTGTATCACTTTAAATGAAACTGTCAAACATTCCACATCTCTTCTGCACAATTATTTCAAGTGTGTGTGTCACTTTAAATCAAACCGTCAATCATTCAATATCTTTTATTCACACTTCTTTTTAAAATGTGTGTATCACTTTAAATGAAACT
>BLSH010465673.1:665055-678178 GCA_018402905.1 Glandirana rugosa
AGGTCAGTCATTCCACCTAGAATTTTAAACCTTGTTACCGGATCAATATTGAACCGATTCGAGAAACTCCTGAGTACCCACATTCGGTAGACCAGGGTTTCTAAACAAACGTAATGTAAAGAGATCAAACAAACGTGGACCTGAAGACAGTCGGTATCTCCATAAAATAGATCAGTACCAAATAAGTAACAATGGACTGTTACTGAGGTCCAGAGTCTAGTTTCAAGAATAACTGTTGCAGGTCATCGAGGAAGAGTACAAAAAGTCTCCAGGGTATCCACTTTTCTCTTTGCCTATTACCTACCCGGTGAGGTTAACGTATTCTGTGGAATATTTAGTTATGCTTATCAATATACTAAATAAGACGGTGGTTTATATTCTGGTGTATTATAAGTATTAATCTCAACTCGCTTGTGGACCTTCAAGCCCAAGACGACCGTGCGATCGTTCGGGTTCCGTCCGGACCCGGACCCGGACTTTGTCCCGAAGTTCGGACGGACCAGCAGAACCCGAACTTCCAGGTGTTCGCTCAACTCTAATTATGAATATTATGTGGTCTTATATTTGGTGGCAGAATAAATCATATAACTATTCGTATTGATTTATAAGGTGTCTTATGCAATTGGAGTGGCCCATCCATTATCCGTTTCTCTTTTCACCTATGGGACCTCTGAAAAACATGAGAAGGAGCTACTGGACGTTGTCAATAAGAACTTTGATCTGAGACCTGGAGTCATTGTCAGGTAACAATGAATAAACCATGACTAGATAAAATACCTCTATGGCTGACAGAAGTCCAGGTGCAAACAAACTAGAGAAATGTAATGCAAACAAATCTTTGGGACCAGATGGCTTACACCCATGAGTCCTCAAAGAGCTTAGCCAAGTTATAACTAGGCCATTGTTCCAAATTTTAAGATCCACCTTACTGACTGGAATGGTAACCACTGATTGGCGAAAGACAAATGTGGTAATGAAATTCAAAAAAGAGTCAAGAAGTATATCAGATAATTACAGACCAGTCAACCTTTCATCAATAGTATGCAATATATTTGAATGAATGGTAAGGGTCCAGGGATTATACTCAAGAATTTGGCTGTTAAAATGGTTGAATAAATAACAGCCAGCATTGATTTATGAAGGATTGCTCTTGTCAGACCAAACTATTAACATTATATAAGGAAGTGAGCTATAATTTAGGTAGAGAAAGGCTCACAAACAAAAGTTAGAAGTCAAAGTGTTACTAGACCCACAAAAGTAAAATCAATCTGTATATACAGTAAAGCATGCTTGTTATACTTACTGTGGAACCTAAGGAGTTAATCCTCTGCATTGTGTAAAAAGGCTGTTTGACTCTGTCTTCTCTGTTCCTCCCTTCTTCCACTGTCCCTAAACCATCATGTGATAAAAGAGAACCTTTGGGGGCAAGCTGCTCATGCTCAGTTTGGTGTGTATTACCAGAGAGTTTTTTTTTTCTTGGGAGAGTGCATGTGATCAGCATGGTCTAGACAGAGGGCCTGGGGTCCTGCAGCCTCATAGCATAATCATGGGAAAATGAAAACTTCTCCTACAAGCTTTAACCAGACACTGATTGAAGTTACAGGACTGCTCTAACTGCTGATGAGAAAAGGTATTTAGCAGTTTATATTTACTAAAACTATTGCATTTCCATGTTCTGTGTACTGTGGGAGACCAAATATGGTGAACGCAGATTCCTGGGTTTAGTAACACTTTAGAGTCTATTGACATTGAGGGATTTGTATTCACCTGGATAGAAAACTGATTACAGGAACACGTCCAGAGGGTAATGATAAATTACCTATTTTCCAGATGGTCTAAGGGTGTGAGGAGAGTGCTCCAGGGTTTTGTCCTGGGACCAGTTTTGTTTATCTTATGTATAAATTATATAGAGCTTGGAATAAGTAACTCAATCTCAGTTCTTGCTGATGATACCAACCTACAGTATATAATGCAATACTTTCATAACAGGATATTGAATCTCTACAAGAAGATCTTGATGGGTGTTCAGCTGCATGCCAGATGAGGTTTGCTACTGATAAATATAAAGTTATGCATTTATGCATGAGAGCTACTCATTATGAGGTGCTCCACCTTAGTAGTAGCATGCAATCCCAGACTGCAGCCAGCAAAGGCAGCAGACTACTATCCTGCATTAAAAAGAGTATTTACTTAAGAGATGAATCAATAATTTTAATACTTAATTAGCCACTTGCCGACCAGGCGCCTTCATTTTACATCGGCAGGTTGGCACGTTCCCACAAATCGCCGTCATTTTACGTTGGTCGTGGGAACGGGGTTAGCGGGCGCGCACATTGCCAGAGGCATGCGCCCGCTGCACGTCCATGGAGCCGATGTGCATGGCCGCCGGCCGCGATGTCCACTGGCCACCCACAATCACTCCACAGAGAGCCAGATCGGGGATCTATTAATGTAAACATCCCCATTCTGGCAGGGAAGTAGAGAGAGATCTGCAGTTCGCAGTGATCGGGAACAGCGTTCTCTCTCTACCCCCACACAGTCCACTCCCCCCCACAGTTAAAAACACCTCCCTAGTGAACATGTAACCCCTTGATCACCCCCTAATGTTAACCCCTTCCCTGCCAATGACATTTATACAGTAATCAGTGGCTATTTTTAGCTCTGATCGCTGTATAAATGTCATTGATCCCAAAAAAGTGTCAAAAGTGTCAGATTTGTCCACCACAATGTTGCAGTCCTGCTAAAAATCACAGATCGCTGCCATTACTAGTGAAAAAAAAATAAAAATGCCTTAAATCTATTCCCTATTTTGTAGACGTAATACCTTTTGCACAAACAAATCAATATACGCTTTTGCGTTTTTTTTTTAAACCAAAAATATGTAGCAGAATACATATCGACCTAAACTGAGGAAGAAATTTTGTTTTTTTTAACATTTTTTTAATACGTATTATAGCAGAAAGTAAAAAATATTGTTTTTTTATCAAAATCGTCGCTCTTTTTTTGTTTATAGCGCAAAAAATAAAAACTGCAGAGGTGATCAAATACCACCAAAAAAAAAGCTCTATTTGTGTGGAAAAATAGAGCATCAATTTTGTTTGGGTACAACATCGCATGACTGTGCAATTGTCAGTTAAAGCGACACAGTGCTGTATTGCAAAAAATGGCCTGGTCAGTAAGTGGGTAAATCCTTCCGGTTTAACACTGGTTCAGTCTCATTTTGAATATGCGATTCAGTTATGGTCATCGATCCTAAGAAATGTCATTGAACTATAGAGAGTTTGGAGACGTGAAACAAAATTAGTAAGAGGGGTGAAGGACCTAATTTTTTTTAGAAAAGGCTACAGAGATTAAACATATTCCCCTTGAAGAAGAGTCACTCAGGGGTGGATATGATTGGAATATATATATATTTAAATGGTGACTACAGTATTAGGAATGAACTATCTAAGGACTCTTAAGAAGACACATGGCCACAGCATGAAGTTAAACAAGAAGCGTTTTAAAGGTTTTAAGGGGTACTGTCAGAGCAATGAAAATGTGGAAATTTCTTCCACAGTTAGTAGCATCAGCTAAGAGTGCAGTCAACTTCCAGAAACGTTTATGCCTCATTCACAATGGTCCCCCTGCATTTAGCTTTTTTAAATGCAGAAGAAGTGATACGAGAAGTATAAATTATAAACGTTTGTGCTTACCAGATAACTTTTTCCTGCATTTAGATGTGCCTGCTTTAACCACTCAGCCTATAGGCAAATGACGGCTGGGCGGTGGTTCCATTATCCTGACTGGAAGTCATATGACATGCTGCAGAATATGGTGGACCAAATCAATCTGTATGCAGAGCAATTTATTGCTGCAAACCCCACTTATTCTTACGCCCGCATGTTCAATTAGCGACATCTGACACTGGATGAATTTACATTTTTTTGAGCCTTACGTTCAATATGGGGTTTACAAAGATAAACTAACTCCATGCGTACTGGTCCACCCACCCCATCCACCACATGACAATATACTCTGCTGTCATGTCCAGGACACGCTATGACATGATTATGCGTTTCTTGCATTTTAATGATAATAAGCAGTGCTCTCCCCAAGATCACCACAACCACAACAAATTTTACGAGATACATTGCTTTTCCAAGAGATTTGAGTAAGTATTCATCCCAGATAAAAACATTTGTGTGGACGAATCCCTCATACACTTCACTGACCGGCTGCAGTTCAAGCAGTACATCCCAAGCAAGAGAGTCAGGTATGGCTTCAAACTGAATAAATTGTGTGATCGAGCCACTGGATATGTGTACACCTTCCGTATCTATGAAGGTAAAGACTCCCAGTTCCAGCCCCATGATTGCCCCACATATATTGGAACTAGTGGGAAAATTGTCTGGGAGCTGGCATACCCCCAGTTTAAAAAAGGATACCATTTATATGTGGACAATTACTATACAAGTTTGCTCCTTTTTCGCCACCTTTATCGAGAAAAAAACTTGGCCTGCGGCACCTTCAAAAAAATAACAGGAAGAGCTTCCCACAACATCTACTAACCAGAAAACTGCAAAACGAGGAATCTGCATTCATGAGGAATGAAGAAGTATTAGCCATGAAGTGGAGGGACAAGAAAGATCTCCACATTCTCTTTACTATCCACAACGACACCTTGGGAGAGATTCAGAGAAGACATGGTCCCGTTGTAAAAGCCGAATGTGTCCACGACTACAATCTATTCATGGGGGGGGGGTGGATTTAAATGACCAGATGTTACAGCCCTATTTCTCAACCCGAAAGTCCCATTATTAGTACAAGATAGCTGCATTTCACTTTTTCCATTTGGCCATGTATAATTTGTCTGCTACCAAAAATCGTCCGAAAACCAATCCATCACCTACCTCAAATACATTGAAGAAATTGTCACTGCCCTCATTTATCAGCAAGGATCCTCGCCAGGAAGTATGCGCTCTGATAGTGTGAGTCTACTTCACAAGCAACATTTTCCCTACAACATCCCCCCCACAGAAACCAGAAGAAGGCGACAAAAGAGATGTTGTGTATGCGCCAGAAGAGGAGTCAGAAGAGATACCACCTATTATTGCCCCCAATGTCCCTCCCAACCTGGGCTGTGCATCGGAGATTGTTTCAAAAATTATCATACATCAATCAGATATTAGTTCCCCTTATTTTTAAAAGACTGCCATTTCCCCATTTCAAATACCTCCGTGGAACATTTGCCTACTACCACATTAACTGACCTTGGCCTGTTTACCGACAATGTCTTTGCCTGCCGTTTTTAAACCACGTTTCTGACTTCTACGCGCACCAACTTCAGCCTGTTAATCGACCGTGTTTTTGCCTGCTACTTGGACTGATCTTTTGCCCTTCTACTTTAGTTCACAGGGGTCTCACATATGTGAGGGGCTCCAAAAAAGCATTCTGAGTAGAGAAAAAACGTTTTTGGTTTTCTGTGTTTCCAGAACAGGGTCTGGTTTCCCGGAGGCTTCAAAGAGATTGGGTGGGAGAAGCCTCTACCCTTGTCCCCCTGGCCCTAAGCTTGATGATGCCTGGACCAATACTTTGGCTGTGCTGACCATATTGCTGCCTGTAATGACCCAGGACTTTCTGGACCATGTTTCTTCCTGCTGCCTGGACCAATACTTTGGCTGTGCTGACCATATTGCTGCCTGTAATGACCCAGGACTTTATGGACCATGTTTCATCCTGCTGCCTGGACCAATACTTTGGCTGTGTTGACCATCTCTCTGCCTTCTGCTTCTACTGACTATGGACAGTATTTCTGCCTGGACATCTCTGCCTGCTACCTGGACCAATGCTTTAGCTGTGCTGACAGCATCTCTGCCTGTACTAACTATGGACAGTATTCCTGCCTGCTGCCTGGATGATTGCTTTTGCTGTCACTGACCACATCCCTGCCTGCTGCCTGGACCGATGCTCTCCTCTGAGGACCACTACACTACTAAAACCACAGGTAATCTTTTGTTATTTGGTATGTACATACTATGTGTTAGAAATATGAAGGGCCTTCAAAAATGTGATTGGTAGTCAGAAAATTATGTGTGTAATTTATGCTCCTAGAACGCCTGGAGGTGCTACTTGGATGTTGGGCCTCTGCATGTGGCCAGGCTGTGTAAAAGTCTCACACATTATATCGCTATACTCAGGAGGAGTAGCAGAATGTATTTTGGGGTGTCATTTTTACATGCCATGTGTTGGAAATATCTTATAAATGGACAACTTCGTCATTTTGTGGGTAATTCCATTGTCCTGGTGTTCCAGGGCCTTCAAAAATGTAATAAGTGGGTGAGAAATGAGATGTGTAATTTATGCTCATAGAACTCCTGAAGGTGCTACTTCAGTGTTGGGCCTCTGTATGTGGCCAAGCTGTGTAAAAGTCTCACACATGTGGTATCGCCATACTCAGGAGGAGTAGCAGAATGTATTTTGGGTTGTAGTTGCAAGTATGCATATGCTGTGTGTGAAAAAAAAAACTGTTAATTTGACAAGTTTGTATAAAAAAAAGTCTTCATTTTCCCAAGAATTGTGTGAAAATATTATAACTTCAAAAAACTCACCATGGATCTTACTAAATACCTTGGACTATCTACTTTCCAAAAGGGGTCATTTGGGGGGTATTTGTAATGTCCTGGCTTGTTAGTGTCTCAAGAAATGAGATAGGCCGTCAGTACATCAGGTGTGATCAATTTTCCGTGATTTGCACCATAGCTTGAAGACTCTATAACTTTCACACAGACTAAATAATATCCACTAATTTGGTTTTTTTATACCAAAGATATGTAAAAAAAAGTGGCAGCAGAAACTAATAAAAGTGTTTTTTTTCAAAATTTTTGCTCTTTTTTTCGCTTATATCGCAAAAAATAAAAAACCCAGGGGTGATTAAATACCACCAAAAGAAAGCTCTGTTTGTGAGAAAAACATGATAAAAACTTTGTTTGGATACAGTGTAGCATGAGTGAGTAATTGTCACTCAAAGTGTGAGAGCACTGAAAGCTGAAAATTGGTCTGGGCGGGAAGTGGTATAAGTGCCTATTATTGAAGTGGTTAAAGCCAGTTTCACTTCATTTAGCCATGTTTATAAAAGACTGTTGACACAAGGCAGTGATATATTTTATAATTAATAATTATAACCGACAAGAACATTTTATGTGATTTAACACTATATGAAGTAATGTGACTTCAAGACTTCTCTAACATATCAATAGAAACCAATATGGAATAGGCTTGTATAAAAGTTAAAGTGGTATTTTTTACCTTAATGCATTCCCTGCACTAAGTTAAAAATGGTTTTAGCACTTGCTATTACAGAGAAATTCTCCTCTGGGGAGAAACTGATATGAATGGATCTAGGTACACAACAATATGCTGCAGGATAATCAATACAATAAATAAAACTTTCCAAGCATCCTGTGACTTTGCCCTTACATATGTCTCCCAGGGTCTCATTTTATAAAAACCTGTATACTTAAATTGCATGTACAGTATATTATATTATTGAGTCCTTATATTTGTGTTTTGTTTTTATTTTTTTCAGGGATCTAGACCTAAAGAAGCCTATATATCAAAATACTGCATGTTATGGTCATTTTGGCAGAGAAGATTTTCCATGGGAAGTGCCAAAGGAGCTGGTCTTTTAATCAATGCTATAGGAACTAATAGGACCATTCTCATTCAGGAATTCCATATTGTTGTATGTACAGTTGATTGAATTGGCTGAAAATAGAAATGAATACCGTATGTGTGCAGCTCTGGAAGTGAATAACTTCAAGCCAAACCTAACACTTTATCTACTTCACAATTTCTTTTCAGCGTGCTGAAAAATTATTTATTTTTTTCTCCATTTGGATAACAGCAAACCTAAAATAATCTCCATTTATTGACATAAGCACAGAAATGTACAGAGCTGGCACCAGGAAATGAAAGCACGAAATAATTGCAACCATAATTGCATTATGTAGGGTATAGTCTAACAGCAAAGTCAATAACTGGTCTCATGTTTTATACTAAATGCTAATTTCTCAATGAAATAAATGACTGGAGTGCATTGTGAACTAATAATCAACTACAATTCCCAGCTCACTTACCAGCTAGCTTGCAACAAAACATAATTGACCCTGTCTAACAGTCCGCGATAAAAACAAGGGGTTTAGTTGCACACATTTGCAAACATATTTGTAAGTAACGGTGGCCATGTTAAGGCTCCCCAGTTTATTGTGGTCCTAACGCTATCATTTTGAAAGTCTTCCAAATTGGAGCTCATATATAGCAGTTGGATTAAGGGCAGGGGTGCCTGGAGGGAGCTGACCCTGCTTAAACGTATAGGGACACATGGGACACCCAGCCAGAACACAATGGCAGCTGAATGTATCCCGTATGCACCCGCAGCAATCCACAAACTGTGCAAACAAATGGCAACCACCTCAAAATATAACTAGCCTTTGCAGTAAGGAGAGCATGAAAGGGCAACGCACATCAAAACAAACAAAAATTCACAGCTCACTTACCAGCTAGCCTGCAACAAACCAAACTGACCCTAACAGTTCACATTAAAAACAAGGGGTTTAGTCACACACATTTGCAAACATATGTGTACGCCAAAGTGGCCACATCAAGGCACCCCAGTTTACTGCAGTCCTAACTCTATAATTTTCAGAGTCTCCCAGAGTCTTCTACAATGAGAAAGCAAAATTAAATATGTACTCACAATCAGAACAGATGCAAAAAACTTTAGACAGAGTGAAGCTTTGCAATGACAGCTAACACTGGCTATCACAGTAGTCATGGGCATTAGGTTGGCTTGTAAACAGTCTCATTCAATGCAGTGCCAAGCTGGTAAATAGTTATTCTGTAATATATATCAATATACACTGAGCAAAATTATAAACGTAACACTTGTATTTACCCCTATTTATCATGAGCTGATTTCAAAGATCTGCGACTTTTTCTATGTACACAAAAGGCCTATTTGAAGAGGAATGGACCAACATTCTACAGGCCATAATCAACAACCTGATCAACTCTATGTGAAGGAGATGTGCTGCACTGCGTGAGGCAAATGGTGGTCACACCAGATACTGACTGGTTTTTGGACCCTCCCCCCCGGACCCCCCAGTACAGTAAAACTGCACATTTTAGAGTGGCCTTTTTTTGTGACCAGCCTAAGGCACACCTGTGCAATAATCAGGCTCTCTAATTAGCATCTTGATATGCCACACCTGTAAGGTGGATGGATTATCTTGGCAAAGAAGAAGTGCTCATTAACACAGATTTAGACAGATTTGTGAACAATATTTGAGAGCAATAGGCCTTTTGTGTACATAGAAAAAGTCATAGATCTTTGAGTTCAGCTCATGATTAATAGGAGCAAACACAAAAGTGTTGCATTTATAATTTTGCTCAGTGTATTTAAAGGGTAACTCCACTTTTGTGGAAAAAAAACAAATGAAAATAATAACATCATTTACAATTGCTACACAAGCCATATTATAATTGAATATTAATAAAAATTACCTTCTCTTTTCAATCTTCAGCTCTGTACTTTTCTATAAAATTCAATGCAATATGGCATCTAGAGGCCTTCTGTACCCAACGTGTGTATGTAAGTGTACGAAACTTCCCCAAATGTGTCATTTCCTGCTTGTGTGATTTGGCTCAATGATTTTCCCAGAAGTCTGCACTAAGACACAAATCAGGCATCCTATGCAATAGTAATTTTAATTTTGGTGAGATACTCCCAAAGGGTTAGTTACTTCTAAAGGGATACAACTGTCCCTTTTAGAACACTGCAAGTGACTGAGCTGATTAATTATGAAAATGTCTCTCCCATTCAGATTCGCTCTGCACATTGAAAAACAAACAGCTTATTCTTCACAGCAGAAACAGGCAGGAATCTGCAACAAAACTTGTTAAAATTCTTGTAATGTGCATAGATTACCCAGAGTGGATTGTTTCTTTCTCAACAAGAGTGGAGTTACTCTTTAACACACACATACATAATCATTTATCCCCCCATCCCAAAAAAAAATATATATATATATTGTGCAACAGTATTGTATGTCCACCGCTAATGGTTTAATTTTCTCTGGGTGTCACTATAATGTCGCTATAATGTTTATTCACTTACATTCATATATTGACAAATGCCTCCCATCTGTATATGTTCCCAATGAAGTTTGACATCTCTGCCTTAAGGCTACTTTTACACTGCTTAGCCGAGATCGTGGTAAAACCCCGCTAGTTCTAGCAGAGTTTTACCAGCGATAGGGCTCCGCTATGCAGACGGGAGGATGGCACTTTTAACCCCCCACAAGGGGTTAAAACGGGGTTAAAAGTACCGGCGCTCCGCACTACCGAGGCTGTGTGCAGCCGCTTTGGAAGCGCTTGCCATTCATTTGATATATACACCGCTCCCCTCACCGCCCCAAAGATGCTGCTTGCAGGACTTTTTGTAACGTCCAGCAAGTGCATCACCCCAGTGTGAAAGCACTCAGGCTTTCACATTGGGGTGGATTGGGGGGGGGATTTTTGAGGCGCTTTACAAGCGCTACTTTTAGCTAAATAGCGTCTGTAAAGCACCTCAGTGTGAAAGGTGCCTAATAGTAACACACACATAGGCACAGTAAGGCCAATTCTAAGAACATATTTTACCAAGAAGCATCTTCCACTATAATCATCTTGGACATCATTGTCCATATGATCACAATGTAGGTATAAAGAGCAGTGCTTTTGTTCGATTGGTCAACTAATATTCCAATGTAGAAACAGCAGTCTTTCCAACTCCTCTTGGTTAATAACTACAATGCACTGGGAGCCCATTCAAAACATGCAATATAGTAATCTCCTGTGGATTTCTCTTTTTAAATGCCAAGGTACTGTTGTGGAGGTGGGTGATGAGCGCCGGCACAGCAGATACTCTGCAACACTTATCACAATAGGACACAGACTGCAGTGTCCACAACCAACAGATCTAACAACACTTCCAAACCCTGAAGAGGGAGAACGCAATTTTCCTGTAATGAATTGGCTATATTTTATGTCATACACTTATAAAGTGATCAGTGTTCTTCAACCAGCTGGAGTTTCCAACACTTTCTATTCATGCATGGTGCTCCTCAATGAGTTAAGCTGCCACAGACCTACTCACCACCAACAATATCTAGTGCTGCCTCTCATGTACTCTACAAAAGAGCTGCTGTAAAATTATAAGCTAGTTGTTCTATAAATAGGCTTGGGTAAATAGTTGAATGTGTGATGCTCAGAGCAGGGCTTCCATGTAAAAAAACAAATCTAAATTACAGTGTTGTAAAAAAACACCAACTTTTAAAATGAACCCTAAACACTTAACCCTAACACTTAACCTTACTATAGATCTTTCTTAAACCCTTCAATTGAATCCCACCTAACCCATCGCTAAACATGGAAAAACCCCTAACCTTAATCCTAATCCTTAACCTAGTATCATCAACCCTAAACCAGCCGAACCCTTTACCCAATCCAAAGCATTAATTAAGCCCTAAAAAGCCATACTTAAAGCATATCTTAACCAAAATGTATTATATTGTAGCTTACCAATCCTGAAATGAGGTGGCTACTTCCATTTACCTTTTTTGGCTTTTTTGGTCTTAGGGTGGCCCCACTCTATGGAGGAGCAACAGAGTGTACCTTGGATAGAAGCTTTTTCAACCTGTGGAGAGAGTAGTGTTAGATAGACTCACAAATTTGAATGGACTTGACTAACAAAGTAAAGCCTAACTCCAGCTAACACTTTTTAAGCAGTTGCAGCAGCATAAAGGGATAAAGGTTTTAGATAAATTAATAAAATCGGGCCATTATAGGCACCTCTGTCAGTGTTAATTGGTTTGTTTCAAGCCTCTAACTACCACTTCTGCTGGTCAGCTTGGTTTGTCAAAAGAAGTTGAAAAATAAATGTACTGGCTGGGTCACCAGGTACAAATAAAGGAAAAAAGACCCCCCCCCCCCCCCCCGCCCTCACAACAGCCAAAAATTCCCTTCTAGTGTATGGACACCTTTAACCAAAGATTTAAAATGGATAACTAGAGAGCATTGCAAAACATGGTTTGCCAAAGGTTCAGTTTGCTTTGAAAACTGTGTTTATTTTATCTGTAACAAACATCACTTTAGTACTAAAGTGCAAAAATGTGTTTGCTAGACAAAATATTTGTAATGTCGCTATTCATGTACTTGCAGAGGAATCAATAGCTTTTCTGTATTTAACTTCTTGTGCTTTCAAGGTCAAACTCAGTTTTTCATATAATTAGCCCAGTTTTGTCAGTAATGACCTCACAAACCAGCTGTCATTGTGTATTGGAATTTATTTTCATATATGTTATACAAATATACAGTAAATTGTTTTGTAATTATCCTCCAAGACAGGTTACAATGCTGCTAGTTTATCAATTTAGCCTGTAATAATCTTCAATTTAGAAGAAAACGGGATGTACAAGTTGGTACAATTAATTTGTATGTACAAGCATTTTTTGAACCACATTTGTGGTGTTAAACATATCTTGCAATAAATGTTTGAATAGTAATAAAACAGTATTTTTAACCATTTTGTTTTCTCATCTTTTTTTTATTCAGTTTATCTTACTTTACATATCACAGTTTAAAGGTCTTATATCTCTTTACTAGAGTTGAGCGAACACCTGGAAGTTCGGGTTCTGCTGGTCCGTCCGAACTTCGGGACAAAGTCCGGGTCCGGGTCCGGACGGAACCCGAACGATCGCACGGACAACGAACCCCATTGAAATCAATGGGGACCCGAACTTTTAGGCACAAAAATGGCTGTAGGAAAGTCCTGGAAAGCCCCAGAGGGCTGCAAAAGGAAGTAAAATGGGGGTAAGGGTAGGGCAAGCACCCTACAAAAAAATGGGGACAGGGAAATAACTTTAAATATTTAAAAAAAAATAAAAACATAAAAAAAGCAAAAATGGAGGTGAATGTGGATCATCTTCAAACTGTGTCTGAAAAGTATTAATTAACGGTAGAAGCCATATAACTGTTCTAAAATCATCTTCAAACTAGGGCAAGTGCCCTACAAATAAATGGGGATAGGGAAAATAAATTAAAA
>BLSH010465673.1:679130-703198 GCA_018402905.1 Glandirana rugosa
GAGAACCCATAGGAAGATAAGATACGGGCCTTCCGATATCACGAATCCACCTTCCTAGGAGTGGGAGGGTGAAACCATCACAACTTCGCGAATCAATTACAACACTGAGGTGATATATTTCGATGTATGACGAGATCCCCCACAGGACCCTTTAAACTTTTTCAAACCGTAAACACCTACCTCCGTCTAAGATGATATCTACGAGGTCTAGGTCTATTAATCTGGAGTCCTACAGAGGAATGTACTCTTAATACGGGACTTATTCTTTCCACTGGGAGTCCCAGGACGAGATAGGGCCTGAACGACCATTTAGGAAAGTACCCACTGACCCGGATAGAGCAGGACCCTGAGGGTCACCTTTCTTATTCAGGGCATAATTCTCATGTAAGGAGACATCCTGAGGTCTAATTATCTGGATCTGGAGCATCTATAGTAGAATCTGCCTCCATCCACAAATGCCAAACTTTTTCAAATTTCCCAGGACACCCCCTAGAGCAGTATGTAGCTTTATATAGTGGAGTCACAACATTAACTAAGCGCTTCAACACTACCAAAGTGGGAGGGTGAGGATCCTTCCACCTAAGCACTATAGCCTTCCGGGCATAGAATAGAAGGATACCCAAGAGTGTTCTCATGGCCTTGAAACAAGCCAGCGAGTCCACCAGCCCCAAAAGACACACCCTGACAGTTGTCAAGGTAGCAATAGTGGTAAGTTCCTGAATAAACCGGGTAATATCATTCCAATATTGTTGAATAATGGGATACTCCCAAATGATATGAATAAAACCAGCAGGGGCGTCACGCATCTCCAGCAGCCCGCCCCAACAGAGGGGTATATACAATATAATCATTGAGGGGTATAATAGCACAGTAATCAGCCCTGACCCATCATTTATATCCTGCAAATACTTAATTCCCCGGCCAGTCCACAAACCCGGGTCTGGTAGGGATCTAAATTCCTGTAGCCAGGGATTAAACCTCAACGGCGTATCCGGGGACCACTTGGCTCTCGCAAGATTAGGTTTAAATAGGACAATATGCCATGCCATGACCACTGCCTGCATGGCCTGGCCTGGGTCAGTGGGGAGGTGAGAACTCCCTTACCCCTGTAAAGCAGGTTGCGGAGAGCTTCGAAGGAACCCAGGTATGCTGCCTCAAGGACCACAGACAAGTTTGTATCATCTGAGGTCAACCAGCCATGAGCGTGCGTAAGGAGGGCAGCTAGATAGTACAAGTAGAAATCTGGGCATGCAAGGCCACCTTGAGTCCATGGGCGGCAAAGGGTCTTTCTACTAAAACGTGCCGTGGGTGCTTGCCATAGAAAATTGGTAATGAGAGAGTCAAATTGCTGAAAAACCCTTTTTGGGACCCAAGCGGGGGCATGCCTCAGCTGATACAACAACACCGGCAAGATCTTAATTTTTACTAGGTTAATTCTACCTACCAGGGACAGGGGAAGGTTCGCCCAGGCTCTTAGTCGCTGTTTGCACCATTGTAAGGTCAGTGTCAAGTTAAGTTGAACAAAGTCCTGTTGGGTGAAATAACTATCCCCAAGTATTTAATAGTGGTTGCCCATTGGAGTGGAATATCAGAGCTTGCTACACGGCGAGCCCCAGAGTCTATGGGTAAGATAAGGGATTTCCCCCAGTTGGTGCGAAGCTCGGAGAGCACCGCAAATCTATCAAGGATTTGCAATGCCGTGGACAGCGAAGGGCCTGGATCCCGTAAGAAAAGGATCAAGTCATCCGCGTAGAGTGCTAGTTTTTCAGTCACAGCACCCACATGGACACCGCTCACATCCCTGGATCTCCTCAATAGCTCCACCAGCGGCTCCATAGCTAGGGCGAAGAGCGCCGGGGAGAGGGCACACCCCTGCCTCGTGCCCCTCCTTATACAGAAGGGGGCCGAGAGCCTGCCGCCAAGCCGAATGCAGAATCCATTTTCTGAAGTTAGGTCCGAAACCAAAAAGCTCAAGGACTTTCTGCATAAATGCCCACCGAATGGTGTCAAAAGCTTTTTCGATATCTAGCGCCACCAGAACCCTGGAGGCGCTGCCCTCTGCTGGGAGCTGGAGATGCGTAAAGACCCGTCTAAGATTCACATCCATAGACTTGCCAGGCATGAAGCCTGTCTGATCAATATTAATCAGCTTCATCAACCTGGTCGCCAGAGCCTTTGTCAAAACTTTAAGGTCACATTTTAGTAAAGAAATGGGCCTATATGATGAGCAATTGGTCGGATCCTTATCTGGCTTGGGTATTAGTGTAATGTGGGCCTGATACACAGTGTCTGGGAGTTTTCCAGTTTCAAAGCTGTGCGAAAAGACATTGGCCAATTTTGGGGCTAGTAAGGCAGCGTGTGTCTTGTACCACTCTCCAGGAAACCCATCGGGGCCTGGGGATTTATTGTTAGGGAAGGCAAATATAGCATCTTCAATTTCCTGGCAAGATACAGGCCTTTCCAAGGCATCCCTATCCTCCTCAGGGTGTGTAGGCAGCTGCAGTTCCCCCAGCTCCCCCTGGAGGGAATCATCTAGCTCAGAGAAGGGGTCATCATAAAGCTGTGCATAATAATCGGGAAATGCGGTTAAAATTTCCTCAGCGTCAGTAAGTATGTCCCCGGCCGGGGACTTAATCCTGGGTATATTGGCCTGAAGGACTGTTCCAGCGACCAGGTTGGCGAGCAACTTGCCATTTTTATAACTGACTCAAATAGATTAGCTGCAATTTTCTTGGAGTCAGAATGGACCAGGGACGTATAGTGGAGTTTAAGGGCCCTCCGTGCCTGCGCTAGATGGCTATCCAGCGCTGGTGCCTCAGCATTCTGCCCCTGGGCCTCCGACTCCTGTTGCTCAAGTTGGGTGGTCCATTCGGCATAGTCTGACCTCACTGCCTTGATAGAGGAGATATATTTCCCCCTGGCGTGGGCCTTCCCAGCCTCCCACACTGCCCCAAGTGCCCCAAGTGGAGCCGAGCTTTCATTAAGCTGCCAAAACTCAACAAGTTTGGGGGCAGTTGCCTCCTGCACCTGCGGATCATATATCCAGTGCGCCGTCAGCCTCCAATATCCCGACCCACGGCCCGGGCCCAGAACCAAGCCAAGCTCCAAAGGTAAGTGGTCTGAAATACCAGTCGGGGCGTAGGACACCCCCGCACGCGGGACAGCACAGGGTTAGTACCAAACATTAAATCTATCCGAGAACCGGATCTATGCAGTGAAGACACATAGGAATAGGTTCTGTCCTCCGGATACTTCCACCTCCAAAGCTCAGTGAGACCCAGTGCGTCTGCCCAGGCTACGAGATCCTCTGAGGTGGTCATATCAGGGTTGGACGTGTCTAAACTTGAGTCCAGGATGTTAACAGAGAGTGCGGCGCTTATGTTATAGAAAATGCAGTATATGATCTACAAAGTCACAAACATATGAAAGTATCATATAAAGGCTGGTATTAAAGCTCTTGAGACCCAAGGTAAATCAATAAGTACAGATCTGGGAAATTTCCCGTATGGTGAAGATAGTCTACACTTAAAAGTCTATATCATGGTGAATTCAGGAAATAATTCTTCCTCAAAAAATTTCAAGTATTGCAGTGGTCAAGTGCTCATAGTGACAAGTGGTGATATCCAATGGTAGTAAGTGAGTGCGCTTACCAGAAGCTGGTAGGCCACCAGCATAAGAAGTATAGGTATGTTGTTCACGTTCCAGGCGATTCAGACGGGCATGGTGAATCAAGTGACGAGTGATGTGAATAGTGCTCCAAGTGATGATTGTGAGAAATGAGTATGCTTACCAGAAACTGGTCATCAACCAGCAGGAATGGTTATGTAGGCTCAGATGAAATAAAAGAGTGGAGGTGGTTCCTTCTGGGGCTCCTTGGTCCTCTCCTGCTTCGTCCTCTTTTGAGGTGTTAGGAGATAGGGGATACTCCAGCGGGCAGGTGTTAGAAGAAAAAAAGGTGCTCCATAGCGTGATACAGTTTCAAAAAATTTTATTCACAAAGCGGTTAAAAACACTTACATGCTTTCTTTAAAATTGAGCTCAAAGTAAAATGGAATCCAAATGCAGTGCGACAGGGGGATGGGACCAACGCGTTTCGTTTCAATAAACATCTTCTGGGGTCTCCCCTCTGTGAACACTGCATGCTTATATAGGGGAAAATACGTGTAATAAGTGGCCACTCCCATTAGTCAAAATGGTGATGGGAATCATGTGACCCAGATATACAAGATGGCGCCCATAGGAAGTGGTCATAAAAAGTTTTTCTAATAAAGTTTTTTTTATAAACATACAAATTTAAAATGAATTGCATAGTGCATGTGAATGTATGTCTACAGTGGACACATAAAAAGGGACATGATAGAATGCTGGAAGCTCAATACAGCAGAGCATGTACCAATAGGAAAAAAAAAAAAAAAAATCCCTGGACATATTCTGCTGACACTAGTCAGCCCCCTGGGTGGGGAGCCTATCACGAGGACGGATTGCGGATGATGTCACCACCGGAAGTGACGAGTGTTTACAACAGGGGATGACGTGCAGGGTAGAGCCGCACTCGTCAGGGATAGTAAACTAAGGGAAAATCGGCTGAGTATATGTAATAAAAATCGTCCAAAAGGACGTGATATAGAGGCACTCCCCCATTTCCTGGAGGGAGGACCAGTCGGGGGTAGAATCCGGATGTTGTCACTTCCGGAAGTGACGTGGCGCGCTCATCCCGGAAGTGACGCGAATTGTAAACAATAGGCACAGTGCAACAGAACAACTGTCTACCATTGACGGGCACCATGTTGTAGACCATGGGACTATTATGTAAATAAACGGAACAAGTCTATTAGAAACAGACTATGTAAAAACAGATTATAAAACACTATATGCAAAGGTTGGACAACATTAGATCTCATAAGAAAAATACATAGAAAATATATATAAAAAATTACTAAAACATCTATTATGGAGTTAAAAGGCAGGGGCAAATGTATGTAGGGGAGCCCCAATATTATTGGGTACGTTAACCGGTTCCCGACCGCGCGCCGTCTTTTCACGGCGGCAGTCGGGGAGCCCTGAGCGAATCGCCGTAAATAAGCGGCGATTCGCATTTGGCCACCAGGGGGCGCGCGCGCGCACCCGCCGCACTCCTGGGGAGTGTGCCCGCGGCTCAGGCGGACCCGATGTCCGCCGGCGAGCCGCGATGAGCGGCTACAGGGAAAAGAACGGGGAACCGCCGATGTAAACACGGCGGTTCCCCGCCCTGTCAGTGGGGCATGAGAGATCTACTGATCCCTGTCACTGGGATCAGTTAGATCTCTCATGCCCATGTTAGCCCAACCCCCCCACAGTAAGAACACACCCAGGGAACACACTTAACCCCTAGCTCTCCCCCTGCAGGTTAACCCCTTCACTGCCAATTACATTTATACAGTAATCAGTGGACATTTAAATTTCTGATCGCTGAATAAATGTGATTGGTCCCAAAAAAGTGTCAAAATGTTCCGACATGTCCCTCCCAATATCGCATTACCGCTAAAAATCGCAGATCGCCGCCATTACTAGTAAAAAAAAAAAAAAAAAAAAACCCCAGAAATGAATTCTCATCATCCATAAACGCGGCCACTTTTGCGCAAACCAATCAATAAACACCAATTGCGATTTTTTTTATCGCAAATATGATGAATTATATAAATCGGCCAAAAACGGTGAAAAAAAATGTTTTTTTATATTTTTTTTTTGGATTTGAATTCTAGCAAAAAGTAAGAAATTTGTTTTTTTTTGCAAAATGGTCGCTCTTCTTTTGTTTATAGCGGAGATCAAAAATGACACAGAGGCGATCAAATACCACCAAAAGAAAGCTCTATTTGTGGGAAAAAAAGGACGCAAATTTTGTTTGGGTACAACGTCGCACGACCGCGCAATTGTCAGTTAAAGTGACGCAGCGCCGAATCGCAAAAAGTGCTCTGGTCCTAAAGTGCAAAATTCTTCCGGGGCTGAAGTGGTTAAGTAAATCGCATAATTAAAGTTAAAATAACCACAAAGATAACCCCATAGACATTAGGTGCATTGGTAGTGCATTGTAATAATAAGAGTGGGAGTCATAATTAGAAAGGATAAAATGGTAAATAAATAGTGTTAAAGGTGATGCATGGTAATTACGCTTGGTTAATAAAACATTTAATGTCCCAGTCTACGTTTAGGCCATAGGGCTGATAGCACCGAAGTTGATGGATCCAGAATGTTTCCAACTGAGAAACCCCCCGACGTATTGCGCCTCCACGCCACGGGGGTATGTATTTGTCTATAATTTGGAAAATTGTGCCTTTAGGATCCCTATTGTGATATCTCAAATAGTGTTTTGGTACACTATGGTTAGTCTTGCCCTTATAAATGTTAGTAATGTGTTCGTTCACTCGGATAGTAAATGATCGAATTGTCCTTCCCACATACTGTTTTTTGCATGGACATGTTATAAGGTATACAACATTTTTAGTGTCACAAGTGCAGAATTGTTTCATTTGGTAGGAACGGCCAGTTGTGGAAGAGCTGAATTCTGTAGTTTTCCTCCCCCTCAGGGCATTCAGATGGCACACCCTACATTTGTGGCACTTATAATAACCAACCAAATTGTGGAAAAAGGACAGTTTCCTTGGAGGGTCGATGACATTGGGGGGCTATCTTGTTCCTTAGTGAAGGAGTGCCCCTGAAGACCACTGTAGGTACTTCCGGCAGTTGAGGGCCGAGTATTTTGTCACTCTTCAGAACCGGCCAGTGTTTTCTTATGATAGACTTGAGTTGCCTGTGTTGTATCGATTACGAGGTAAAAAGGGCCCATTTGTGGTCATTATTCTCCTTTCTTGGTCAAGTGGAGCCGAGCTTTCATTAAGCTGCCAAAACTCAACAAGTTTGGGGGCAGTTGCCTGCTGCACCTGCGGATCATATATCCAGTGCACCCTCAGCCTCCAATATCCCGACCCACGGCCCGGGCCCAGAACCAAGCCAAGCTCCAAGGGTGAGTGGTCTGAAAATACCAGTCGGGGCGTAGGACACCCCCTGCATGCGGGACAGCACAGGGTTAGTACCAAACATTAAATCTATCCGAGAACCGGATCTATGCAGTGAAGACACATAGGAATAGGTTCTGTCCTCCGGATATTTCCACCTCCAAAGCTCAGTGAGACCCAGTGAGTCTGCCCAGGCTACGAGATCCTCTGAGGCGGTCATATCAGGGTTGGACGTGTCTAAACTTGAGTCCAGGATGGCATTAAAATCACTCCCCACAATCAAATTGTGGGGTTGGAAGGGGGCTAAGGCAGCCGTCACAGCATACAGGATAGTGCAATCAAACAGAGGTGGGACATATACATTCACCAAGGCCCAGTATGATATATCTCCCACCCGGATCCGTAAGTACCCGTTCAACCGAGCAGGGCAACGATTTGTTCAGCAATATTGTGACCCCCCTTGCATAGGAGGAGTAGGTGGCATGAAAGCCCTGTTTAACCCATGCCCATCTAAGGACAAGAATCCTGCTGCCCAGCAAATGTGTCTCTTGGAGAAACAAAATATGTGGTTTATGTGTCTGCAAATATTTAAAGAGTAAAGCTTGTTTTATCTTATAATTTAGTCCTCTAAAGTTCCAGGAGATAATCTTCACCTCCGATCCCATCAAAGAGGTCTGATGTGCCATCCCAGTGTAGGAATCATGTAGGCATATGCGAATCTAGGGATAGGCGAGAGGCCCGGCACCACACACCTTTTGAAAATGTCAGCCATAGCCCTGAGCAGATGAACAACAAAAAAAAACAAAAACAAAGTCCAACAATTGTCTAACACCCTACTGCATGGCATAACCCCAACAGTTACCGTAGCAGTTTCGCCCCCAAAATGAAGAACACTATTCGCCTACTTGAGGCACCGTTCAGGGGAACCCTCAATAGGTTCCAGCCTATAACAGAAGGCGAGGCTGAGGGGTTCTCAACCTCGCAGTCCTGAGAACTTGGTGTGGTAACAGTAAATAACTCCTGACCCGAGGGGGTCCGGGGCCCCAATAAAACATGGCAGAGCTCAGTGCAGAGCAAGGATATGCCAGTCATCCTCCGCTAGCAGTTAGAGGAGGGGGGCATCTTTCAAACCAAAGGCAACCAATTCAAGTGTCAAGGATGATTAGCGCCAGAGCGCCTAGGACAGGATGTGTACATTACCATAATCAGGGCAGAGCATCCCATGTAATTCAAAGTGCAAACATTCCTTCCAGGAGCAGAGATCCCCTATGTTCAGAAGGGCCTTATTGCAAATTCAGGAGCCAGGCATCTACGTCTTCTGGCGATTCAAAAAACTTCACAAATCCTCCATGTTAGACCCGCAGCCGACTGGGATAAAGCATATAATATTTGATTTCCCGCTCTCGGAGCCTCCTGCGGACATCTGTAAAAGTCTTGCGTTTCTTTTGCAGCTCAACAGTGAAGTCAGGGTACAAGTGGACAGCAGTGTGCTCATAGGGCAGCGCGGGATGCTTCTGCGCCTCACGCACGATTTTGTCCAGGTCCCTATAGTTCAGAAACCTTACCAGGAAGGGCCTCGGAGGGGCCCCCATCACCCTGCGGCCTGTAGGTACTCGGTGCACCCTCTCTACAACATATGTGGGGGAGACCTCCTGTAGATTCAGCAAGGACTTGAAGAAGGCCTCTGAAAACTCCGCTAGGTGCTCTCCCTCAGCACCCTCTGGCAGCCCCAGCACCCGAACGTTGTTCCGGCGCATCTGGTTCTCGGCATCATTTACTCTAGCCACCAGCGCATGTACCGTGCGTTGTAAGGCCGATAGGGATCCAGCATGTTGTGTAGTAATGTCCTCTGCGGCAGAGATCCGATCCTCAGTCTGCGTCAATCTGCCCCTTATTTTGTCTCTCTGATAAAAAGTGCATTCAGTCGCTAGGTAATCTATACGGCTCATAACTGATGCTTTGCTTTGCTCAATCGCCGCTAGAATGGCCATTGTATCACTTGCCTGCACCTGGGGAGAAGAAGGTCTTGGTGCTGCAGCATCGTCCGCCATGCCCACTCGTGAGATCTGCTCGCGCACCTGGTCCAAGATGGCGTCCGTGCACGAGGCCGACGAGGAGGCCGCCGCGCAGACTGCGTGAACTGCTGCAACCTGGCGCTTGGATGGCATCGTAAGATGTGCCCGGATGATTGGAGGATCAGCAAGGGGATATTTGCCCCTAGCACCGGGCTCTTATAGGCAGGATGGCAATAAGGATGTCAGTGGAGCCCCGGAGCTCCTTAGCTGCACGTCCTTCCCAGTCTACAAGTATTGACATCTTGAGAACATTTATTCTTCCCAGAAGAGACAGAGGGTATTCCTCCCATTGACGCATAAGTTGGTTAATTTCTGAGATGAGCAGGGGGTAGTTTGCTTGGTAGAGAGTGTCGTAAGTTGTGGTCAGATGTATTCCCAGGTATTTGAGGGATGAGGAACACCAATGATATGGGAAGATGGTTTGTAGCGTGGTAAATAATGGGGGAGGAATATGTATAGGGAGAGCCTCTGTTTTATCTGTGTTTACTTTATAGCCAGAGAGGAATCCGAATTGGTTCAACAAAAAGCGATAACTTGTACTCCCTTTGTCTGAGTGAGACTCCGCAGATGTCTGGATGTGTCCTTATAGCTTTAGCCAAGGGTTCTAGACATAAAAAAAAAGGGAGATAGGGGACATCCTTGCCTAGTGCCATTACTAAGAGAAAAGGATGGTGACAAAAATGAGGACAGTTGTACTTGGGAGGTAGGACATGAATATAAATCTCGGAGGGCTGCGACAAATGGGCCTTTAAATCCATATCGGGAGAGGGTAGCGAACATGTAGGGCCAACTGAGCCTATCAAAGGCTTTTTGAGTGTCTAGGCTCAGAATAAGGGATGGACGAGAAGTTTTATTTAATAAGTATATGAGGTCAATGGTACAGCTGGTATTGTCACCAGCATGTCTGGAGGGTACGAATCCTACTTGATCTTTATGTATAAGCTTATGGAGTGTGTGAGTGAGTCTGTTTGCTAGGATTTTTGTAAATATTTTGTAGTCAGAATTAATTAGAGCAATGGGTCTATAGTTGTCAGGTATAGTTGGGGTTTTGCCAGGTTTTGGGAGAACAGTGATGTGAGCGTGAAGGAACTGGGGATGGGGAACAGTACCTTTCAATAATGAGTCAAACAAGTTGAGAAAGTAGGGGCTTAAAATGGGGAGGAAGGTTTTATAGTAGAAATATGATAGACCGTCGGGACCAGGGGTTTTTTGTGAAGGGAGGGCTTTCACTACCTCAGCTAATTCTTCTTGGGTGATATTGGCGTTGACCAAGGAGATTTGGGCTGAAGACAGTTTAGGTAAGTTTAAGGAGGCGAGGAAAGTTTTAAACTTGTCTTGGGAAAAGAGGTATTTGAGGTCTGCTTTTAGACAGTTATAGAGCTTCTGATAGAATTCTACAAAAGCCTTGGGCATCATTTGTGGACAGTGGATGGGGGTGCCATTGGCTTGTAAAAGAAAGTCAGAAAAGGCGTTTAAGGTTATTAACCAGCATTCTATGAAGTTATTTCGATAGTTCATAAAATTTCTTTTTCGTCCATAGTAGGGATTTGGAGCACCTATTCATATCAAGAGTTTTTAAACGGTTGCGTAAAAAGTGACCGTACAAAGCCTCGACAATGTGGGAGAATTGAGCAACTGACCTTCTGCCTTACATAGTTGAGAAAGAATAAAGGATTGTTGTAAAGTGGCTTCCTTCTTTAGACGGGAGCCCGCAGATATACACTGGCCTCTAAAGTAGGCCTTATGCGCTTCCCAAAGCAAGAGGCTTCTGTCACAGTATGTTCATTCAGCTGAAAAACCTCTGTTAAGTCTCGGGTTAGTTGGTCTTTAATAACAGGGTTATGGAGTAGAGTGTCGTTAAGATGCTAACGGCAGGTCTTGGTGTAGGATGGGAATAGGGTGAGGTCTAGTTGGACAGAGGAATGGTCTGACCAAGTGATGGGGTTTATTTCGGCAGCAACTGTGGACATTAACAGAGGGGTCATCACGAAGATGTGATCTAATCTAGAGTACATCTTGTGAGGGGGGAGTAGAAAGTGAATTTTTTATGTGTGGGATGTTTTATTCTCCAGATATCCAAAAGGTTATGAGAGCCTATAATTTTACAGAGAGCTTTTGACTGTCGATCAACCTTAGAGGAGGGAGTGGATTGGAACAATGTGCGTCTGTCTCTTCTGGGGGACATGGTCATATTAAAGTCCCCTCTAACAACAATAAAAGTTTGTGAAAATTTCCCAAGTTTACCAAATACATCAGTAAGGAATTGAATCTGGCCCAAGTTAGGGGCATATATATTAATTAATGTGAAGGAGCAGAAGAGATAATCACAGTCCAGGAAGATAAATCTGCCTAGGTGGTCCATATGGGAAGCTTTGATTCGCAGAGGACAGGAACGTTTGACCAATATTGCAACTCCTGCTTTCCCCAGGGGTCAGAAGCAGTGAAAGACGTGGGAAAATGTTTGGAAGCAAATTTAAAGGATCCCCCTGCTCGAAAGTGAGTCTCCTGGACCATTTGGGCACAGCCCAAAAAGTGACATAAAAGGAAAAGGCCAGTCCATAGGTATCCAAGAAGGCTTTCAGGTCGGGTACCTAGGTGAAGAAGAACGTTGAGGAATGGAAACAGCTTTTAGTGATTTTTGCCGTGACGGGGTCCAGATCCTCCCGGGAGCAGACGGAGGTCTTGGATTAGCGAGGAGAGGAGCGAGGTCTTCCTCTGGGAGTGGTGGGAGGCCCAGATTTCTGATGAACGCTTCACTTTCCTGGAGGTCGCGCATTGAAAATCTAATACCATCTTGCAATGCAGATAGGCAGAAAGGGAAGCCCCTGCGGTATGCAACCTGATGATTCTCTAGGTGTGTGGTGATTGGGCTGAAGCTTTGGCGTTTAGCAAGGGTAATTGGCGATAGATCGCTGAACATCTGGATTTTTGCCCCTTTGAACTCCAATCTGGATTTGTTGCTGGTAGCCAGAGTGAGAGCTTCTTTGCTGTCATAATAGTGGAATCGTACAATGGTGTCTCTAAGATTTGCTCCTGCAGGGGGTTTGGGGACCAGAGATCTGTGAGCCCGGTCTAGATGCCAGTCTATATCAGGCATGGTGGGAGCCAAGGTATTGAAGAGTCTCAGTAACTAAGGGCGAATCTCGCAGTCCCCAACATTTTCGGGGACCCCTCTGATCCGCAAATTCTCTAGGTCTTCTTGCTGGGATTGGAGCAATGAGACGGAGTGCTTAAGAGTTGCATTGTCTTCCTCCAAAACATGCACATATTGCATGAGATCATCAAACTTGCTTTCAAGTATGTCTGTGCGTTCCCCTAGGTGTGTTATCTCGCCTCTCAGTTCCTGAGCAAGCTTTCCAACCTCCCGTGTAATAGTTCACGTAAGGTTCTGCAGAAGGGCTTGCAGCTTTAGATCTAAGACCTCCACGGGGATAGGGGCTGAGAGATCGGTTGTTGGGGTGCGGGAGGGGCTGTTGAAGAAAGGTCCAGTGGGCAGTCCTGCATAATTGAGGCCGGGGATTCGGGCCTAAGTAGGTACCTGTCTAGGGTCTGTGAGGATCGCGGCTCTGTGGCAGGTGAGGGGGCTGCTTTCTTGGGCCCGATCTTCACCATGAGTTGCCCAGGTGTATTGGCAATTGGAGAGGAGAGCTCCTGTGGTTGAAAGAGCTAATGTTTGCTGTGTGGGAGCCATAGGAAGGCGGCAGGGACCGGGGTGGCAGGATCACGCGTCCATCATAATCAGAGGCTGTGCATGTGACCCCCATTCTGTTTTGTTATTTAAATTGTCATATGGAAAAGTCTCAGGGCAGCCTTAGCAGAGTGGGCGCTTGTGGCTATGATCTGGGGACATCAGTATGGCCTCCATCACTAAGTCCAGCAATGCTGAGGAAATGAAGAATGACTTAAGTTTTTTAAGTCAGGGTCGGGGGAATCCAGTGACTTTGGCAGCTTGGGTCTCACTCCCTGTGTCCGGTGCAGGGCTGTACCAGGCTGAGGAAGGATGATGGGTCCGGTGAGAAGACATCCTATGATAGGCCTCAGTGGGCTGTGACCGGGACAGTGGGCCAGGGAGGCCAACGGGCTGTAGGGACCCTTCGGAGGGGTATGCTGGGTGATTGGGCTCCGTAATCAAGGTGGATGGTGGCCCGGAGATCAGGGGATCCCAGTATAATTGGAGGTGTAGGCCGCAGCAATGACAATGGCTGCAGGGCAACGGGTGTATCAACGGCCTAATCCACTCCACGGAAGGGTCTTAATCAGTCCCAATTTAGGGCCTCGGTGTACTCAGGGACGTGGGGATGTAGCCCAGGGGAGATTGGATGCTCACCAGTCCGTAAAGGGTCCAGATGCCTTTGGATGTTGTGTAGGCCGCGAGCATGGTGAGCGCCTCAGCGGTCCGGACTGATCTGGCAGCAGGTGCCAATCTGTCCCAATTTCAGGTCCAGGGTGTAGCCGGAGGTGTGAGGAGGCAGTCCAGGGTGAGATGGATGTTTGCCGGGCTCTGGGAAGCTGGGATGCCTCTGGATAGTGTGGCGGGTGCTCGGAGCTCTGTAAAGCTGCGTCCTTCTTTGGCGGTGTCAGGCCACGCCCCCATCGTCTTGAACAGTCTTTATCGTTTAATGAAGGACTTTTGGTTTACCAGTAAAATCTTTTTTTTAAGTACATTACAGGACACAGCCCCCTCCCCTCTGTTTTTGGTCCACTAATATTATTGCTTGCCAGGCTATGCTGGGACTATACAGGACTGTCCTTACAGCTTTGTTTGTCACTAGACAATCACCTAGAGGCAGCTGCATAACCCAATGATCGTAATGTTGAAGAGCCTGTGTTACATAGTCTGGCTGAAAAAAGACACAAGTCCATCTAGTTCAACCAATAAAAGGGAAAAATATACATTCCTATATACATAGGAAGGCAAAAAACACAGCAAATCATGATTATTCAATTTGCTTCAGTGGGGAAAAAATGCCTTCCTGATCCCCCCAAGAGGCAATCAGATATTCCCTTGATCAACCTTACATATAAATGTTAGTATCCAGTTATATTATGTACATTTAGGAAAGAACCCAGGCTTTTTTTAAAGCAATCTACTTAGTTGGACAGAACCAGCTCTTGAGAAAGTCTATTCCACATGTTCACAGCTCTAACTGCGAAGATACCTTTCAGTATTTGGAGATTACATCTCTTTTCCTCCAGAAGTAAAAAGTACCCCCTCGTCCTCTGTGATCACCTTAAAGTAACTCAACACCAAGTTCACTATATGGACCCCTTATGGATTTATACATGTTGATCATATCCCCCCTTAATCTCCTCTTCTCAAGAGAGAATACATTCAGTTCTTCTAATCTTTCCTCATAGCTGAGCTCCTCCATGCCTCTTATGAGTTTGGTTGCCCATTTCTGCACTTTCTCCAGTTCCCTGATATCCTGTCTTGAACTGGTGCCCAAAACTGAACTGCATATTCAAGATGATGTCTTACTAATGATTTGTACAGGGGTAAAATTATATCTCTCTCTATGGAGTCAATACCTCTCTTAATACAATAAAGGATTTTACTCACTTTAAAAAACACAGCTTGGCATTGCATGCCATTATTAAGCTTATGATCTACCAGAACACCCAGATCCTTCTCCACCATTGATTCTCCCAGTTGCATTTCTTTCTTCTTCTCTTAGCCCCCAAGTGCATAACTTTACATTTACCAACACAAAACCTCATGTGCCACATAGTTTCCCACTGCATAGCTTGATGTCATCTGCAAAGACTGAAACTGTATTTTTAATCCCAGACCCTATATCATTTATAAATATATTAAACAGCAAGGGTCCCAACACTGAACTTTGGGGTACACCACTAGCAACACTAAACACAACTCTCTGAATTTGATCTTTTAGCCAGCTTTCTATGCATTTACAAACTGTGTTTTCCAAGCCTGTAGACTTTACCTTGCACATTAGCCGTGTGTGGATAACGGTGTCAAATGCTTTTGCAAAATCCAAGCACTACATCCACAGCCATTCCTTTGTCTAAGGTTTTACTTACCACCTCATAAAAAAACAGATTTGTCTAACAACTTCTGTCTTTCATGAATTCATGCTGTCTGTATATTGCTTAAAATATTTTTGTCCAGCAAAAACTAATCTATGTGGTCTTTTATTAATCTCTGCAGCATCTTCTCAACTATAGAAGTTAAACCAACAGGTTTATAGTTACTTTGTAAAGACTTTGATCCCTTTTTAAATATAAGCACCACATTGGCCTTACGCCAAGGCTTTCCAGTCATTAAAGAGTCCCTAATAATTAGAAAAGATGGCTTGGAAATGACAGAGCTCAATTCTTTTAGGATCCGTGGGTGTATGCCATCTGGTTGTTGGGCTAGGAGCAGATAACAGGTAACAGTTCAAATGTCTGACTATGCAAACAGTTCAATGAACAAGAGCACATACCCTGAGCAGGTCTGCTGGGATTTGTAGCTCCGCTGCAGATGAAGGTGTAGGTTGGCTGGAACTTGTAGTTCACTTGCTGCAGATGAAACAGGAGGTTGTCTGGGCAGCCAAGTAGTAACGCTGAGTGTAGCACTACAGTGGAATCAGGTAAAGCATAGTCTAGGCAGGCTGGGTCATACACAGAAAGATCAGAGTCCAAACAGTACCAAATCAGAAGCGAGCAAAGCAGGGTCAAAACTAGCCGGGTCATACATGAAATATACAGAGCAGGTATCAGCTGGTTCTAGCAATAGCACACAAAGGTAACAACTCTATAACAAGCGCTGATCGTATGCTGATACAGGTGCTTTAAAGGTGAGCTAGCCAATCACCGTTGTTCTCCAGGTAAAGGCTGTGTCAGGTGAGTTCTGCTTTAGTCCTTTTTATTTGGCCATTTGTCTCAGGATGATATTCTGAAGAAAACAATAACGTATTCCCCAGCTGAGAGCAAAGGGCTTTCCAAAATTGGGTTATAAACTGAGAACCATGGTCTGAGAAATGTTAATTGGTGTACCATGGAGTCTAAAAACATGTTTAATGAATAAAGATGCCAGTTCTTTAGGCAATGGAAGTTTCGGAAGCGGAACAAAGTGGGCCATCTTACTGAGCCTGTCTACCACCACCCAGATCGTGGAACATCCCTGGGACAGAGGCAAGTCAGTGACTAAGTCCATAGATAAATTGGTCCAGGGACAGGTAGGTATCAGAAGAGTACATAGGAGACCAAAGGGCTTAGAGGTACTGCTCTTGCTTTAGGCACAAACTTCACAGGCCTGGACGAAAGCTAACACCTCCTACCTAATTGATGGCCACCAGAGGTTGCGAGAGATAATCTCAAAAGTCTGTTTAAATCCCGGATGGGCTGCAGGCTTCGATGAATGTACCTGCTGCAATACCTGCAAACGAGCCAGTGGCACAAAAAGCATACCAGAGGGAGTGGAGGGAGAGGCCTCAACCTGTGCAGGTAACAAGGCTTCAGAGATGTCAGTCTGGGTGAAAGCCAAAATCCTATCCTTAGGGCTAATGGGTTGTGGAGGAGTCAGAGGAGGAGACTCTGATAAAAAGCTTTGAGACAAGGCGTCAGCCTTAATGTTTTTTTGGCCCTGGTAGATAAGAAATTGTGAAGTCAAATCTGGAGAAGAACAATGACCACCTTGCTTGAGGTCAGTTTAGTCTTTTAGCAGAACGGATGTATATTTTTTTGTGGTTAGTCAGAACTATGAATGGATAACGAGCTCCCTCCAGCCAATGTTTCCATTCCTCCAAAGCTAGCTTTATGGCTAGAAGTTCTCTGTTGCCTATATCGTAATTTTGTTCTGCTGGGGAATATTTATGGGACAAGAAGGCACAGGGGTGGATGGCAGCACTTACAGGATCCCTTTGTGACAAAAGCGCCCCACCCCTATTTCAGATGCATCTACCTCCACAATAAAAGGCAGCTCAGGAACAGGATGGCTTCCAATTGGTGCAGAGGTAAAGGCTTTTTTTCAGAGTGAAGGCCACCTAGGCTCTAGCAGTCCATTTAAACGTAGTCAGAGTCTTCCTAGTGAAAGAGGTGATGGGATGTGCAATGGTGGCAAAGCCCTTAAAGCGCTTGTTAACTTGCAATCAGCAGCATGGTGCTTTTGCTTTTGAATGTATCCCTCTGTATCCTCTAAAATACCTGTTTGATAATGCCAGGTCATGACTTCCCCCCTGTGTACTGACTCCCCTGTATATAGCTTATCTTGAGAGCCCCATGGTCTATGCAGGCTATGTCACTCCCAGCTCTCCTATCTCCTGTGTGCCTGTCTTCAACTCCCCCCTCCTCGCCCTCCCTCTTCCACTTGTAGCTTCTCCTCTCTGCTCTCATAATTAACTCTAAAAGCTCCTATTTCCTCTGTATTAGAAGAATAAGTTCCCTGTGTCAGTGTTATATCAGAAATATTCTTATCTATATAGATAACACATCATGTCTCTCTCTCTCCATCTGATGTCAGCAGCAGTGCTCAGCCCCACCCTCAAGAATTCTGAGCTGAGGGAGAAAAGCGGAAAAGGACAACTGATCATAGAAAGAAGCTGTGTTATCTATACAGAGAAGTATATACAGTATCTCACAAAAGTGAATACACCCCTCACATTTTTGTAAATATTTTATTATATCTTTATTGTGACAACACTGAAGAAATTATACTTTTCTACAAATGTAAAGTAGCGAGTGTACAGCTTCTATAACAGTGTAAATTTGCTGTCCCCTCTAAATAACTAAACACACAGCCATTAATGTCTGATCCACTGGCAACAAAAGTGAGTACACCCTTAAAGTGGTTGTCAAATCTTAAAAAAAAAAAAAAAAAAAAAAAAAAAAAAACCTGCAAGAGAAAGGCATAATGAGCTAGTATGCACATGCAAATGCAGGGAATATCTCCTAAATGGTGCAGGTTTAGGAGATATTCCCGGGACCTACAGGTAAGCTTGAATATAGGCTTACCTGTAGTTGAAAGTGGTTGTCATGACTTGACAACCACTTTAAGTGAAAATGTCCAAACTGGGCCCAAAGTGTCAATATTTTGTGTGGTCAACATTATTTTCCACTGCCTTAACCCTCTTGGGCTTGGAGTTCACCAGAGCTTAACAGGTTGCCACTGGAGTCCTCTTCCAAGCCTCCATGATGACATCATGGAGCTGCGGATACTAAAAGCTTTGTGCTCCTTCACCTTCCGTTTGAGGATGCCCCATAGATGCTCATTTCTTCAGTTGTCACATGAAAAGATATAATAAAATATTTACAAAAATGTGAGGGATGTACTCACTTTTGTGAGATACTGTATGTTATAACACAGACACAGGGCAACTTCTTGTTAGAATACAGAGCGGGTGGGAACTTTTTTTATACAAGTGGATTAACAAACACTTTAATGAATTTCCAAAATTTGTAAAGCACAGGAAGCACTGAATTGCCTTCAGTAGGGATGCGCTTCCTGTTCGGGTCGAACGTACGTTTGACCCGAACATCGGTTGTTCGTTTGTTCGGCAAAAACCGAACATTATGGGGCATTGCGCACCCCATAATGCCTTAAAATGGCGGCGGAATGCTGCCCGCTGATTGGCCAAAGCATGAACATGACCTGCATGATTTAGCCAATCAGCAGACGGCCTGCTGTGAGAGCTTTGATTGGCTAAAGGCAGGATGCCTTTAGCCAATCACTGCACAGCAGTCTCAATCCATGCCCCACACTATATAAAGCCGCTTGTACAGCAGCTCTATGAAGTGTGTCGGCGTTGTAGTGAGATAGCGTAGGTTCCTGTATACAGCAGTTTAGATAGCTAGTTTTAAAAAAAAAAATGTGAAAAAAAGAAAAAAAAAATCCAAATCATAGATAGCTAACTAGATAGATAGTTAGAAATGTAAAATATATCTGTCAGTTGGTGCAGACAGGTTAGTGTAGGAAAAAAAAAAAAATATATATATCTATATATAAATAGATAGATAGATAGATAGATAGATAGATAGATAGATAGATATATCTATATATATATATATAGATATACATTGTCACATTTGGGGGACCAGCTAGACCGCAGGACACAGGCTTTGCAATCAAAGGAAGGTTAATTGAACTTAAATAGCTTCACAGCAGCAAAACAACAGAAATAAATATCAGTCTCACTGACTTGCACAGTTCAGAACTGCTATTGCAGTTAATCAGTCCTTGGGTTTCTCCAGTGGGTAACCTCCCCTGCTAGCTGGGCTCCAGAGAGGACACTGCTATGTACTTCCACAGCTGCAAAACCATCCACTGTTCACCATTCGCAGTCTCCTCCAGACTCCTCCACACCCACCAACAACTTCCTGTCTCTCTTAATCCTACTTCCTCTGACCAGTGAGTTAACCCTTTTTGTTCCCTTAAAGGGACCACAGTCCAAACAGAGGGGAAATATAGCGTCCTTCTAGGACCCAGCCACGGCATCCTGTACATATCCCCCCCCCCTCTGCCCCAACGTCAAGGATGTGGAGGCAACAGTGGAGCTCAAACAATGGACTCGGGAGAGGGGATCCGGATTTTGATGCAGTTTCCCGGGCCTATGCTCCACTACAAACTAAAATTCCTGTAGTGCCAGGAACCAATGAGTAATCCTAACATTAGTCCCTTTACCTTGTCTCATCCATGTTAAAGGGGCATGGTCTGAAACCAGCCTGAATCTCCTCCCCAAGAGATAATATCTAAGGGATTCTAGAGCCCACTTAATGGCCAGACACTCTTGCTCAACCATAGCGTAATTTTTCTCCGCTGGTGTCAACTTCCTGCTGAGGAAGACTACCGGGTGCTCCTTGCCATGGACAACCTGTGACAGAACCGCTCCCAACCCTACATCGGAAGCATCAGTCTGGACAATGAATTCTTTTGAAAAAGTTGGTGCTATCAGGACAGGGTGTTGGCATGGTGCCGATTTGAGCCTCAAAAAAGCCTTTTTGGCATCTGCATTCCACTCAATCATGACTGATTTCCGACCCTTAGTCAGATCGATCAGTGGGGCTGCCAATGTGGCAAAGTTGGGTACAAACCTCCTGTAGTATCCCACCATGCCCAGGAATGAACGTACCAACTTTTTTTGTGAGGGGGCGGGACCAACTCTATATAGCCTCTACCTTGCTGACCTGAGGTTTCACCAGCCCTTTGCCTGCGATATACCCAAGGTATTTCACCTCCTCCATTTCCAAAGCACATTTTTCAGGGTTTATTGTAAACCCTTCCTTCCAAAGGGAGTCCAACACGGCCTGGACTTTGGGCAAGTGTGATTCCCAATCTCTGCTAAAGATGACGATGTCATCCAAATATACGGAGGCATACTCCCGGTGGGGCCGTAAAATCCTATCCATTGCTCGCTGGAACGTGGCTGGAGCAGTTTGTAGTCCAAAAGGCATTATTTTGTACTGAAAACTACCCTCTGGGGAAGAAAACACAGTTTTCTCTCTAGCAGCCTTAGTCCATGGAATTTGCCAATATCCCTTAGTAAGATCTAAGGCAGTGATATACCTGGCTGGACCTAGTCTCTCAATAAGCTCATCTACCCAAGGCAAGGGGTAGGCATCAAACCTTGAAACCCGTTGGGCTTTGGTACCAACACAATCGGGCTCGACCATTCACTCTGCGATTCTTCAATGATCCCTAGGTCCAACATCTTCACTTCCTCTGAAACGGCCTTCCTTTGAGCCTCTGGGATACGGTAAGGCCAGACAAAAACCTTGACTCCTGGTTCCGTAATAATATTGTGCTCTACGATATTAGTTAGACCTGGCAAGTCTGAACATTTTTCTTTATTTCTCTGCAAGAACTCCTTGGCTTGCTGACTTTGGATTTTAGACAGGGTATTTGCTACTTGGACACTCTCCACCCCAACCTGAGGCTTGAGTCTTTCACCAGCCAGGGAGGTCACCGGTTCCCTGTCCGTCCAGGGCTTTAACAAGTTCACGTGATTTATCTGATACGGTTTCCTCTTGCCTGGCTGGTGGACTCTATAATTTACCTCCCCATTTTTTCCACCACTTCAAAGGGACCTTGCCATCTGGCCAAGAATTTACTTTCCACAGTGAGGATCAACACCGTTACTTGATCCCCCACTTAGAAGTGTCTTATTTTAGCAGCTCTATTATAGACCCGTCATTGAGCCTCCTGGGCATTTTGCAAATGTTCCTTGACCAGTGGCATCACGGTTAGGATCCTTTCCTGCATTTGGGAGACATATTCAAGAACACTCTTATGCTGAACAGGCTCACTTTCCCATTCCTCTTTAACAAAGTCAAGTAGTCCGCGAGGTCTCCGCCCATACACCAACTCAAAGGGCGAAAACCCCTTGGAGGCCTGGGGCACTTCCCGAATAACAAACAGGAGAGCTGTTAATAGGCAGTCCCAGTCTTTCCAATCCCTTTGTACCACTCTCTTGAGCATGGACTTAAGAGTCTTATTAAAGCGTTCTACCAAACCGTCCGTTTAGGGATAGTAGACTGATGTGTGCAGCTGTTTAAGCCAGAACAGCTTACACACATCGCCCATAACCCTCTACATGAAAGGAGTGCCCTGGTCTGTGAGTATTTCCTTAGGAAAACAAGTCCGTGTGAACAACTGGAATAACTTCAGTCCATTTGAACAACTGAAATAACGCCTTAGAGGAGGTGTTCCGCAAGGGTAGCGCCTCAGGATATCGGGTGGCATAGTCGAGGATCACCAGTATGCAGGAGTGACCTCGAGCAGATTTTACCAAGGGACCCACTATATCCATTGTTATCCTTTCAATTGGGACCTCAGTTATAGGCAGAGAGACCAAAGGGCTACAGAAGCGAGTAATCGGAGCGGTTAACTGACAGGTGGGGCAAGAGGCACAGTATTTATTTACCTCTGCTTTCAGACCCGGCCAGTAAAACTGATCTGTGATCTGTGCTTCCGTCTTCTCAATTCGCAGGTGTCCCCCTAACACATTTTTATGGGCTAGGTCTAGAACCTTTCGTCTATATTGTTGGGGTACCAACAGTTGTTCTACCACACTTTCTCTTACTTTGTTAACCCAATAAAGCAATTCACCACATATGGCAAAGTGTGGCCATCGCTCATTCGCACCTGGCTCTTGGGGAACCCCATTTACCACTACAACCTGTTCCCGTGCCCGGGCCAAAGTGGGGTCCTGCATCTAGACTGTACCAAATGCCCCCTGGGGAACATCCAACTCAGGTAGGGCAGGGATAGAGGCCACTTCCTCATCCTCTTCTCCCAGCATTACCTGAAGTGGAAAAGGCCCCCCCCCAGTGTTCCGGTAGGTCTGTGAACCACATATTTTGGTATCCTTAACAGTATCCATATTACTTTTATCATTAACCACATCATTAGCATTTTAATCATCATTAATAGTATTTGGCAGTTCTGTGTTATTCCCCTCAACAGCAGGAACAGAGGGACTAGTTTCTACCCAGTCTCTGGGCGTTCAGGTAGTTCTTCTTGTTCCCACAGTTTCGCAAATAATGGACAGTCTTTTCCTATTATAATATCATGAACCAAGTTTTTGACCACCCCCACCTCTTGAGTACCTGTGCCCCATGCTGAGGAGATGGACACAGAGATGAGAGGGTATTTTCTAGTGTCCCTGTGAATGCACACCACCCTTAAAGTTTTGTTTACCGGCCCACCCTCCCAACTACTCTGGGGTGAACCAGGGTTACCATGCTTCCGAAGTCCAACAACGCCCTGGCAGGGAGGTGGTTCACTTGAACTTCACACTCAAATCTCCCCTCACCAAGGTCAAAAGTGTGGTGCATGCTTTATGGGCATAAAAGGATAACCCCACATTCCATGGGCTCCTCTTGCAGTGGGCAGTGTGCCCGGGTATGGCCCCAGGAATGACATAGCCAATATTGTAAATCCCTTACTCTCCAAACAGGAACAGCATGCTGAAGAGATACAGGGAGTGATTCTTGGCCTTCCGGGGTGTTTGTCCCAGGGCTCCGTGGGACATCCTTCCAAAGGGCAGCGGTGGAACGTACCGGCCGTGGCAGCCTGGGCTCTTGATGCTTGGTGGAGCCGAGTAGATCCTCCACCACTGTATATCTTTCCACCATCTTGACAAGAAGGTTCACTGTTTTGGGGTCTCCGTGGCTGACCCACCATTGAAGGTCATCTGGCAGGAACCTCAGGTATCGGTCAAGCATAACCCGCTCCACAATTTGGGGGCCAGACAACCCCTCAGGCTGCAACCATTTTTTTACCAGCTGCACCAGGTCATGCATTTGAGACCTGGGTGGCTGATCTGGATGATACTTCCATTGGTAAACTCGTTGAGTCCGGACGGCCGTAGTCACCCCCAGACGAGCCAGAATTTCTGCCTTTAACTTTAGATAATCTTTAGCGTCATCAGGTGGCAGGTCAAAGTAAACTTTTTGAGGATCTTCAGTGAGGAAAGGAGCAATGAGGCCGGCCCACTGGTCCTGGGGCCACCCTTCTCTCTCTGCCATCCTTTCAAATGCAGCAAGAAAAGCCTCTACATCGTCACTCAAGGACAATTTCTGCAGAAAATGGCTCACCCTCACGGTCACCTGGTTGCCAAGGGCAACAGCCACTTGCTCATGCCCCTGAGAAAGCTGCTGCACGGCTTCTTGTAAGTCACCTGAGCCTGCATAACCCCTTGCTGGGCTGCCTGCTGGGCTGCAAGCTGGGCCACCAACAGGCGAGTACTTTCTTGCTGCTGAGCCAGCTCCTCTTTGTGGTGAGTTTGTTGTACCCTCAGCTTGGTTGCTAAGCGCTGATTAGCTTCCTCATGGCGAGTCTGTGCTTGCATATTAGCTAGGGATAGCTGTTTTTTTTTTTTTTTTAATTATTTTTATTGAAAGTTTTAGTAACATATATAGAGAACAAACATACATGTCATTTGGGTGAGCCCGTCCAACCAGGCTCCCCATGGACCACACAGGGTCCACATCTCATCAGCTACCTACACATAGGCACACTAACTAGCATACCAACAACCCAACAGTTCCTCTCCTCCCCCCC